>CAAHFI010635731.1:0-25000 GCA_900893395.1 Euglena gracilis
CTTGATGTTGACTTGAATCCCTTGGGTATTTGATTTTTTTGAAGGCAGTCATAGCCCTTGTTTTGTCCCCTGGAAAGGGGGAACAGAGAAAAAGGAGGAGAGTCTGATCGACCTGTGATGGTACTCCCCTTCTGTCTTCTTGTCCTCCTGGCCACAGGTGTCCATGGCCCATGGCCGTTACAATGCTGAATGGGTGATTTTGAGAGATTTGACGCATTGGGGGCGGGGGGGTTGCGACGGCCACGTACTGAGGTGTTGCAGCCGCGCCCTCGGACTCGCGGTGAAGAATGATCCAGGAGGAAGGGACTGCTAAGGCGGAGCACAAGACAACAGTGAGGTCCTGCTCTTCTTTCCGGCTGTTTTTTGTGTTTTTGGTGTTGGTGTTCTTACTGCGATGAGATGTCGGAGTAGGCGGACTCGGAGATGTTGTCAGAATTCTCGCGCAGGCGGCGGTGGTTTGCTGGCCTGTCTGTGGGTGGATTGAAATTTCTTGGGGCCCCCCCCTGACCGACTTTTTGTTCTCTTCCTGGTCGGGGGAGCGGGCTCACTGTTGTCTTGTGCTCCGCCTTCGCTGTCCCTTCCTCCTGGATCATTCTTCACCGGAGTCCGAGACAGCTCCGGCTCCGCACAAGACCCCAGTGAGGCTTTGTGCACCATTTTTGGGACAGCAACCCCCGCATTTTTCCCGGCTTCCAACCACAAATAATGGGCAGAAAAAAGCCTGCACATTTCTCCGTTTCCAATTTGGCACACTTCCTCAGAGACAAACCTGCCAGTTTTTACATGTACACGCCTGCCCCCCTGGTGGATGGGGGCCCACTGGTGGGTACCCGTGTTTATCCAACAATCGTTTTGTCAAATTGCCAATGGTTTTTGCAGACAGGAGGGTAAAGGGAGGTTTTAAACTTAATAATAAATGTCCCCCGGGGGCACAGTGAGAGGTAAACTGACATATTTTCATGTTGAACCAGGGGAAATATTGGGACATGAAGGAATTTGGGAATTTCCTCCCACTGAGTCTGTCTCCAACCCTTTCTTCGGACCAGACAAAAGACCTTGCCATCAACCTGGGACACTGTCCGGAAGGTTTCTGCTCAGTCCACTGAGCCATGCAAACAGATGAGTCTGAAACTTAAATCACTTGGTCCCTCAGGTCACTGAGGCGTTCTGGGGGAGGTGCTGCTGCGAACTTCTGAAGTAATGTTCAGGATTCCAAAAAGACGGATACCTGGGGGTGGATGTGTTCTATTGTCTTTTGTAGGGGCCAAGGGGTAAAAACCTTAACATGTGAAAACCAGGAAGCTGGACCACAGCACTATAAGCATTCCTGGCGTGGCCACACTGAAGGTGAAATTTTTATGATGCCAGAAGCGACTAATTCTGGGCTTATGGTGTTGAGGTCCAGCAGGGACATGTTCAAAACACCCCACAGGAGCCTGAAGGCAGAGTCATATCTTCGCCAAGGAAAGATTGTGACTTAAGAAATTGTCAACCACTGAGGGGGGGTTCTGTTGCTTCTGTAACAACTGCCTGACAATAAAATGCAGGCCAGGTGCCATCTTGGCTTTTTCATGGGCTCCCATGACAATTCTCGAACGTGGTGGCAAGACAGAATTCTCAGGGCTGGTGTGTGTGGAATGTGTAGCTTTTTTAACAGGGGCCCCCACACAGCTGAAACCCACAGGGGCAAATCAGAAGGCATCTTAGAGTCTGTGTTTCTTAACCTCAGGAGACATGGCTCAGCACCGACCATGGAGGGTTTGCATAAACTTCTGAGAACATGTCCAGAGGGCAGTTCAAACTGTCTGTGGCCACTGCCTGAAAATGGGGCCATCGACTCACAAACTGAGGAAGTTTGTGATTCCCTGGTGATGCAAACATGTCCACAGTGGGGTTTTATGAATTCCTGGAAAATGTGCATGGCTCTTTTGAAAATGAAAGGGTTGAACTGTAGTCCCCTGGGTCGAAGTGCCATCTGCTGATGACATCGCTTTTCATGCTTTGGGATGGAGCCCAGTGAACTTGGAGGGTGATGTCCATCTCCATACACCACTTAAGAAAAGGTCTGATGAGTTTGTTCAGGAGGGGTAGTCCCCCCTCTTGAGAGACAGTAGTAGGAAACTTTGTTGTCCACTGTTAGGGACACTGTGTCCCTTTTTCTGGCCAAAGACCTTACAGTAGAGGTGCTGCGATCAAATCTTTTACATTCATATGTAAGTGAGAATTTTTTCGCCAAAATTCCTGCAACTGGGTGCCAGTTGTAGGTCTAGGCTCCCAACCAAAGTTTGAACTGTCTGACTCCAGGTGTTTGGTTGCTGGGCTTGGGAAGGGTTCCCCCAGGTCTGCAGAATTTCTCGTACATCTCTCAGTTGAGACTTCACCTCCTCTGAGATTGGAACTTGATGATCCCAACCAAATTTTTCTTGTAGGTTGACAAACCTACCAAAGTGTCTGTGAATGCCCTGAGGAAGGGCAGCCCCACCAAGAAGCTTCTTATGCATCCCAAAATTGAGGCCAATTTTCCTGCAACTGAGGGACTTGTGTGTGACTAATTTCCCAGTTCCCTCCGAACCATTTTCAGTTTTCTGTCCCAACTGTAACTTTCCCTGTGCCAGATGAGGTGAAATCCAAATAGGGAAATTTTGGGTGGGAGGAAGGATTTATTTCTTGTTGTTTGCTGTCTGCTGTTTGATTTTGAAACCCCCTGCAGTAAATCTGCTAGCATGATGGCCAGGTGGTTGCTGACTTGCTTCTGACTGTCTTCCTATCAGGAGGATGTCGTCCAGGTACACAAAACATAAAAGGCCTTTGCCCTCCAACGTTTTTCCAGGCATTTCATTAGACTCATGAATTTTTCTGGCAGCACATGTAAACCAAAACAAGCTGCTTGGAATTCCCAGCATGTGTCTTCCAGAGTCATCCTCATGTAGGTCTTAGTGCTGGGTTCAACATTAAATGAAAAGTTACGCGTCCTTTAAGTCTACTTTCGCACCCCATTGTCCTTTTTTCAGGTGCCTGAAGATGACCTGGATGTTGTCCAGTTTGAATGGGTGTGGGGAAAAAATGCTGGTTCAGTTGGCGACAGTCGCTGATTAAACGGTGTTTTTCCCCCTGAGGGCTCTTTTTTGGAGATTACAAACCAAGGGATGGTGTGTTGGGTACCTCCCAGGGGACTGGTTTTATGGCTCCTGCCTGAAAATAGTCCTGTAAAATGCTTTTTGCCTTTGTATTTCCACCTTTGACTTTGGTATGGAACATGTGCTGAGGAGGGGGGTGACTCCCAAGGGGGTTACCCCTGTGTGATGAGTTGCAACACCCTGGGGGGGCAACCTTTTGCCACCATGGCAACTGGTCCTGAAGCTCTGTAACAGAGGCACTCCATAAAGTGCTCCTCTGTCAGCAGCAGCACCTCGGTGATCTGTTTCACAGATCTCAAGCATGCAGCTTCCCACAGCCTTGGAGATGTCTTGGCTTCTGCCCTCAGGGCTTGTTGACTTTGTGGCACAATGCCCAGATCTGGAGGACACAATGTCCTTTTGGGACTTGATGAGTTCTTGATCTGAAAGGAAGGAGCAATACTTCCTGGCAAGATGTTGGGCAAACCACTTTCCTCCTTTGGACTTGGAATACCTGGGGGTGTATGTGTTCCATTTCTTTTTGTAGGGGGCCAACTGGGGTAAAAACCTTAACATGTGAACCCAGGAAGCTGTACCACAGCACTAATAAGCATTCCTGGCTTGAGCCACACTGAAGGTGAAATTTTAATGATGCCAGAAGCAACTAATTCTGGGCTTATGGTGTCGAGGTCCACCTGGGACAAGGCCAAAACTCCCACAGGATCTGAAGGCAGAATCATATCTTGCCAATGACAGATTGTGACTTAAGAAATTGTCAACCATTGAGGGGGGATCTGTTGCTTCTGTAACAACTGCCTGACAATAAAATGCAGGCTAGGTGCCATCTTGGCTTTTTCATGGGCTGCCCATGACAATTTTCGAACATGTGGTGGCAAGCAAGAATTCTCAGGGCTGGTGTGTGTGGAATGTGAAGTTTGATTAACAGGGGCCACCACACAGCTGAAACCCACAGGGGACAAATCAGAAGGCATTTAGGTGTCTGTGTTCCTTTAATCTCAGGAGCCACTGGCTCAGGACAGACCAGGGGGGTTTGCATAAACCTCTGAGAACATGTCCAGAGGGCATTTCAAACTGTCTGTGGCCACTGCCTGAAAATTGGGCCATCGACTCACAAACTGAGAAAGTTTGTGATTCCCTGGTGATGCAAACATGTCCACAGTTGGGTTGATGAATTGCTGGAAAATGCGCATGACTTTTTGAAAATGAAAGGGTTTAAACTGTAAACCCCTGGGTCGAAGTGCATCTGCTGATGGCATCGCTTTCATGCTTTGGGAGGGGGCCCAGTGTAACTTGGAGGGTGATGTCCATTTCCATACACCAATTGAGAAAGGTCTGATGAGTTCGTTCAGGTGGGGTAGCCTGCCCCCCTTTGAGAAGATAGTAGTAGAAACTTTGTTGTCCACTGTTAGGGACACTGTGTCCTTTTTCCTGGCCAAAGACCTTACAGTTGAGATGGCTGCGATCAATTCTTTTACATTGATATGTAAATGCGAGACTTTTCGCCAAAATACTTGTAATTGGGTGCCAGCTTGTAGGTCAGGTCTACCCAACCAAACAACCAAAGGTTGAAACTGTCTGACTCCAGGTGTCTGGTGGCTGGGCTTGGGAAGGGTCTCCCCTCCAGGTCTGCAGAATTTCCCTGACATCTTGCAGTTGAGATTTTACCTCCTCTGGGATTGGAACCTGATGATCCCAGCCAAATTTTTCTTGTAGGTTGACAAAACCTACCAAAGTGTCTGTGAATGCCCTGAGGAAGGGCAGCCCCACCAAGAAGCTTCTTATGCATCCCAAATTGAGGCCATTTTCCTGCAACTGGGACTTGTGTGTGACTAATTCCCCAGTTCCCTCCGAACCATTTTCAGTTTTTCTGTCCCCAACTGTAACTTTCCCTGTGCCAGATTGAGGTGAAATCCCAAATAGGGGAAATTTTGGGTGGGAGGAAGGATTTATTTCTTGCTGTTGATTTTGAAACCCCCTGCAGTAAATCTGCTAGCATGATGGCCAGGTGGTTGCTGACTTGCTTCTGACTGTCTCCTATCAGGAGGATGTCGTCCAGGTACACAAAACATAAAAGGCCTTTGGCCCTCCAACGTTTTCCAGGCATTTCATTAGACTCATGAATTTTTCTGGCAGCACATGTAAACCAAAACAAGCTGCCTGGAATTCCCAGCATGTGTCTTCCAGAGTCATCCTCATGTAGGGTCTTAGTGCTGGGTTCAACATTAAATGAAAGTACGCGTCCTTTAAGTCTACTTTCGCACCCCATTGTCCTTTTTTTCAGGTGCCTGAAGATGACCTGGGTTGTCCAGTTTGAATGGGTGGGGGAAAAATGCTGGTTCAGTTGGCGACAGTCGCTGATTAAACGGTGTTTTTCCCCCTGAGGCTCTTTTTTGGAGATTACAAACCAAGGGATGGTGTGTTGGGTACCCTCCCAGGGGACTGGTTTTATGGCTCCTGCCTGAAAATAGTCCTGTAAAATGCTTTTTGCCTTTGTATTTCCACCTTTGACTTTGGTATGGAACATGTGCTGAGGGAGGGGGGTGACTCCCAAGGGGGGTTACCCCTGTGTGATGAGTTGCAACACCTGGGGGGGGGCAACCTTTTGCCACCATGGCAACTGGTCCTGAAGCCTCTGAAACAGAGGCAGGCCACTCCCTAAAGTGCTCCTCTGTCAGCAGCAGCACCTCGGTGATCTGTTTCACAGATCTCAAGCATGCAGCTTCCCACAGCCTGGAGATGTCTTGGCTTCTGCCCTCAGGGCTTGTTGACTTTGTGGCACAATGCCCAGATCTGGAGGACCAATGTCCTTTTGGGACTTGATGAGTTCTGATCTGAAAAGGAAGGAGCAATACTTCCTGGAAAGATGTTGGGCAAACCATTTCCTCCTTTGGACTTGGAATACCTGGGGGTGTATGTGTTCCATTTCTTTTGTAGGGGGCCAACTGGGTAAAAACCTTAACATGTGAACCCAGGAAGCTGTACCACAGCACTATAAGCATTCCTGCTTGAGCCACACTGAAGGTGAAATTTTAATGATGCCAGAAGCAACTAATTCTGGGCTTATGGTGTCGAGGTCCACCTGGGACAAGGCCAAAACTCCCCACAGGAGTCTGAAGGCAGAATCATATCTTGCCAAGGACAGATTGTGACTTAAGAAATTGTCAACCATTGAGGGGGGATCTGTTGCTTCTGTAACAACTGCCTGACAATAAAATGCAGGCTAGGTGCCATCTTGGCTTTTTCATGGGCTGCCCATGACAGTTTTCGAACATGTGGTGGCAAGCAAGAATTCTCAGGGCTGGTGTGTGTGGAATGTGAAGTTTGAATTAACAGGGGCCACCACACAGCTGAAAACCCACAGGGGACAAATCAGAAGGCATTTTAGGTGTCTGTGTTCCTTTAATCTCAGGAGCCACTGGCTCAGGACAGACCAGGGGGGGTTTGCATAAACCTCTGAGAACATGTCCAGAGGGCATTTCAAACTGTCTGTGGCCACTGCCTGAAAATTGGCCATCGACTCACAAACTGAGAAAGTTTGTGATTCCCTGGTGATGCAAACATGTCCACAGTTGGTTGATGAATTGCTGGAAAATGCGCATGACTTTTTTGAAAATGAAAGGGTTTAAACTGTAAACCCCTGGGTCGAAGTGCCATCTGCTGATGGCATCGCTTTTCATGCTTTGGGAGGGGGCCCAGTGAACTTGGAGGGTGATGTCCATTTCCATACACCAATTGAGAAAAGGTCTGATGAGTTCGTTCAGGTGGGGTAGCCTGCCCCCCCCTTTGAGAAGATAGTAGTAGGAACTTTGTTGTCCACTGTTAGGGACACTGTGTCCTTTTTCCTGGCCAAAGACCTTACAGTTGAGATGGCTGCGATCAATTTCTTTTACATTGATATGTAAATGCGAGACTTTTCGCCAAAATACTTGTAATTGGGTGCCAGCTTGTAGGTCAGGTCTACCCAACCAAACAACCAAAGGTTGAACTGTCTGACTCCAGGTGTCTGGTGGCTGGGCTTGGGAAGGGTCTCCCCTCCCAGGTCTGCAGAATTTCCCTGACATCTTGCAGTTGAGATTTTACCTCCTCTGGGATTGGAACCTGATGATCACAGCCAAATTTTTCTTGTAGGTTGACAAAAACCTACCAAAGTGTCTGTGAATGCCCTGAGGAAGGGCAGCCCCACCAAGAAGCTTCTTATGCATCCCAAAATTGAGGCCATTTTCCTGCAACTGAGGGACTTGTGTGTGACTAATTTCCCCAGTTCCCTCCGAACCATTTTCAGTTTTTCTGTCCCCAACTGTAACTTTCCCTGTGCCAGATTGAGGTGAAATCCCAAATAGGGGAAATTTTGGGTGGGAGGAAGGATTTATTTCTTCCTTGCTGTTGTTTGATTTGAAACCCCCTGCAGTAAATCTGCTAGCATGATGGCCAGGTGGTTGCTGACTTGCTTCTGACTGTCTCCTATCAGGAGGATGTCGTCCAGGTACACAAAACATAAAAGTCCTTTGGCCCTCAACGTTTTTCCAGGCATTTCATTAGACTCATGAATTTTTCTGGCAGCACATGTAAACCAAAACAAGCTGCTTGGAATTCCCAGCATGTGTCTTCCAGAGTCATCCTCATGTAGGGTCTTAGTGCTGGGTTCAACATTAAATGAAAGTACGCGTCCTTTAAGTCTACTTTCGCACCCCATTGTCCTTTTTTCAGGTGCCTGAAGATGACCTGGATGTTGTCCAGTTTGAATGGGTGTGGGAAAAATGCTGGTTCAGTTGGCGACAGTCGCTGATTAAACGGTGTTTTTCCCCCTGAGGCTCTTTTTTGGAGATTACAAACCAAGGGATGGTGTGTTGGGTACCCTCCCAGGGGACTGGTTTTATGGCTCCTGCCTGAAAATAGTCCTGTAAAATGCTTTTTGCCCTTTGTATTTCCACCTTTGACTTTGGTATGGAACATGTGCTGAGGGAGGGGGGTGACTCCCAAGGGGGTTACCCCCTGTGTGATGAGTTGCAACACCCTGGGGGGGCAACCTTTTGCCACCATGGCAACTGGTCCTGAAGCCTCTGAAACAGAGGCACTCCCATAAAGTGCTCCTCTGTCAGCAGCAGCACCTCGGTGATCTGTTTCACAGATCTCAAGCATGCAGCTTCCCACAGCCTGGAGATGTCTTGGCTTCTGCCCCTCAGGGCTTGTTGACTTTGTGGCACAATGCCCAGATCTGGAGGACACAATGTCCTTTGGGACTTGATGAGTTCTGATCTGAAAAGGAAGGAGCAATACTTCCTGGAAAGATGTTGGGCAAACCACTTTCCTCCTTTGGACTTGGAATACCTGGGGGTGTATGTGTTCCATTTTCTTTTGTAGGGGGCCAACTGGGGTAAAAACCTTAACATGTGAACCCAGGAAGCTGTACCACAGCACTATAAGCATTCCTGGCTTGAGCCACACTGAAGGTGAAATTTTAATGATGCCAGAAGCAACTAATTCTGGGCTTATGGTGTCGAGGTCCACCTGGGACAAGGCCAAAACTCCCCACAGGAGTCTGAAGGCAGAATCATATCTTGCCAAGGACAGATTGTGACTTAAGAAATTGTCAACCATTGAGGGGGGATCTGTTGCTTCTGTAACAACTGCCTGACAATAAAATGCAGGCTAGGTGCCATCTTGGCTTTTTCATGGGCTGCCCGTGACAATTTCGAACATGTGGTGGCAAGCAAGAATTCTCAGGGCTGGTGTGTGTGGAATGTGAAGTTTGATTAACAGGGGCCACCACACAGCTGAAACCCACAGGGGACAAATCAGAAGGCATTTTAGGTGTCTGTGTTCCTTTAATCTCAGGAGCCACTGGCTCAGGACAGACCAGGGGGGGTTTGCATAAACCTCTGAGAACATGTCCAGAGGGCATTTCAAACTGTCTGTGGCCACTGCCTGAAAATGGGGCCATCGACTCACAAACTGAGAAAGTTTGTGATTCCCTGGTGATGCAAACATGTCCACAGTTGGGTTGATGAATTGCTGGAAAATGCGCATGACTTTTTTGAAAATGAAAGGGTTTAAACTGTAAACCCCTGGGTCGAAGTGCCATCTGCTGATGGCATCGCTTTTCATGCTTTGGGAGGGGGCCCAGTGAACTTGGAGGGTGATGTCCATTTCCATACACCAATTGAGAAAAGGTCTGATGAGTTCGTTCAGGTGGGGTAGCCTGCCCCCCCCTTTGAGAAGATAGTAGTAGGAAACTTTGTTGTCCACTGTTAGGGACACTGTGTCCTTTTTCCTGGCCAAAGACCTTACAGTTGAGATGGCTGCGATCAATTCTTTTACATTGATATGTAAATGCGAGACTTTTCGCCAAAATACTTGTAATTGGGTGCCAGCTTGTAGGTCAGGTCTACCCAACCAAACAACCAAAGGTTGAACTGTCTGACTCCAGGTGTCTGGTGGCTGGGCTTGGGAAGGGTCTCCCCTCCCAGGTCTGCAGAATTTCCCTGACATCTTGCAGTTGAGATTTTACCTCCTCTGGGATTGGAACCTGATGATCCAGCCAAATTTTTCTTGTAGGTTGACAAAACCTACCAAAGTGTCTGTGAATGCCCTGAGGAAGGGCAGCCCCACCAAGAAGCTTCTTATGCATCCCAAAATTGAGGCCATTTTCCTGCAACTGAGGGACTTGTGTGTGACTAATTTCCCCAGTTCCCTCCGAACCATTTTCAGTTTTTCTGTCCCCAACTGTAACTTTCCCTGTGCCAGATTGAGGTGAAATCCCAAATAGGGGAAATTTTGGGTGGGAGGAAGGATTTATTTCTTGCTGTTGATTTTGAAACCCCTGCAGTAAATCTGCTAGCATGATGGCCAGGTGGTTGCTGACTTGCTTCTGACTGTCTCCTATCAGGAGGATGTCGTCCAGGTACACAAAACATAAAAGGCCTTTGGCCCTCCAACGTTTTTCCAGGCATTTCATTAGACTCATGAATTTTTCTGGCAGCACATGTAAACCAAAACAAGCTGCCTGGAATTCCCAGCATGTGTCTTCCAGAGTCATCCTCATGTAGGGTCTTAGTGCTGGGTTCAACATTAAATGAAAGTACGCGTCCTTTAAGTCTACTTTCGCACCCCATTGTCCTTTTTTCAGGTGCCTGAAGATGACCTGGATGTTGTCCAGTTTGAATGGGTGTGGGGAAAAATGCTGGTTCAGTTGGCGACAGTCGCTGATTAAACGGTGTTTTTCCCCCTGAGGCTCTTTTTTGGAGATTACAAACCAAGGGATGGTGTGTTGGGTACCCTCCCAGGGGACTGGTTTTATGGCTCCTGCCTGAAAATAGTCCTGTAAAATGCTTTTTGCCTTTGTATTTCCACCTTTGACTTTGGTATGGAACATGTGCTGAGGGAGGGGGGTGACTCCCAAGGGGGGTTACCCCCTGTGTGATGAGTTGCAACACCCTGGGGGGGGGCAACCTTTTGCCACCATGGCAACTGGTCCTGAAGCCTCTGAAACAGAGGCACTCCCATAAAGTGCTCCTCTGTCAGCAGCAGCACCTCGGTGATCTGTTTCACAGATCTCAAGCATGCAGCTTCCCACAGCCTGGAGATGTCTTGGCTTCTGCCCCTCAGGGCTTGTTGACTTTGTGGCACAATGCCCAGATCTGGAGGACACAATGTCCTTTTGGACTTGATGAGTTCTGATCTGAAAAGGAAGGAGCAATACTTCCTGGCAAAGATGTTGGGCAAACCACTTTCCTCCTTTGGACTTGGAATACCTGGGGGTGTATGTGTTCCATTTTCTTTTGTAGGGGGCCAACTGGGTAAAAACCTTAACATGTGAACCCAGGAAGCTGTACCACAGCACTATAAGCATTCCTGGCTTGAGCCACACTGAAGGTGAAATTTTAATGATGCCAGAAGCAACTAATTCTGGGCTTATGGTGTCGAGGTCCACCTGGGACAAGGCCAAAACTCCCCACAGGAGTCTGAAGGCAGAATCATATCTTGCCAATGGACAGATTGTGACTTAAGAAATTGTCAACCATTGAGGGGGATCTGTTGCTTCTGTAACAACTGCCTGACAATAAAATGCAGGCTAGGTGCCATCTTGGCTTTTTCATGGGCTGCCCGTGACAATTTTCGAACATGTGGTGGCAAGCAAGAATTCTCAGGGCTGGTGTGTGTGGAATGTGAAGTTTGATTAACAGGGGCCACCACACAGCTGAAACCCACAGGGGACAAATCAGAAGGCATTTTAGGTGTCTGTGTTCCTTTAATCTCAGGAGCCACTGGCTCAGGACAGACCAGGGGGGGTTTGCATAAACCTCTGAGAACATGTCCAGAGGGCATTTCAAACTGTCTGTGGCCACTGCCTGAAAATGGGCCATCGACTCACAAACTGAGAAAGTTTGTGATTCCCTGGTGATGCAAACATGTCCACAGTTGGGTTGATGAATTGCTGGAAAATGCGCATGACTTTTTTGAAAATGAAAGGGTTTAAACTGTAAACCCCTGGGTCGAAGTGCCATCTGCTGATGGCATCGCTTTTCATGCTTTGGGAGGGGGCCCAGTGAACTTGGAGGGTGATGTCCATTTCCATACACCAATTGAGAAAAGGTCTGATGAGTTCGTTCAGGTGGGGTAGCCTGCCCCCCCCTTTGAGAAGATAGTAGTAGGAAACTTTGTTGTCCACTGTTAGGGACACTGTGTCCTTTTTCCTGGCCAAAGACCTTACAGTTGAGATGGCTGCGATCAATTCTTTTACATTGATATGTAAATGCGAGACTTTTCGCCAAAATACTTGTAATTGGGTGCCAGCTTGTAGGTCAGGTCTACCCAACCAAACAACCAAAGGTTGAACTGTCTGACTCCAGGTGTCTGGTGGCTGGGCTTGGGAAGGGTCTCCCCTCCCAGGTCTGCAGAATTTCCCTGACATCTTGCAGTTGAGATTTTACCTCCTCTGGGATTGGAACCTGATGATCCAGCCAAATTTTTCTTGTAGGTTGACAAAACCTACCAAAGTGTCTGTGAATGCCCTGAGGAAGGGCAGCCCCACCAAGAAGCTTCTTATGCATCCCAAAATTGAGGCCATTTTCCTGCAACTGAGGGACTTGTGTGACTAATTTCCCCAGTTCCCTCCGAACCATTTTCAGTTTTTCTGTCCCCAACTGTAACTTTCCCTGTGCCAGATTGAGGTGAAATCCCAAATAGGGGAAATTTTGGGTGGGAGGAAGGATTTATTTCTTGCTGTTGATTTTGAAACCCCCTGCAGTAAATCTGCTAGCATGATGGCCAGGTGGTTGCTGACTTGCTTCTGACTGTCTCCTATCAGGAGGATGTCGTCCAGGTACACAAAACATAAAAGGCCTTTGGCCCTCCAACGTTTTTCCAGGCATTTCATTAGACTCATGAATTTTTCTGGCAGCACATGTAAACCAAAACAAGCTGCCTGGAATTCCCAGCATGTGTCTTCCAGAGTCATCCTCATGTAGGGTCTTAGTGCTGGGTTCAACATTAAATGAAAGTACGCGTCCTTTAAGTCTACTTTCGCACCCCATTGTCCTTTTTTCAGGTGCCTGAAGATGACCTGGATGTTGTCCAGTTTGAATGGGTGTGGGGAAAAATGCTGGTTCAGTTGGCGACAGTCGCTGATTAAACGGTGTTTTTCCCCCTGAGGCTCTTTTTTGGAGATTACAAACCAAGGGATGGTGTGTTGGGTACCCTCCCAGGGGACTGGTTTTATGGCTCCTGCCTGAAAATAGTCCTGTAAAATGCTTTTTGCCTTTGTATTTCCACCTTTGACTTTGGTATGGAACATGTGCTGAGGGAGGGGGGTGACTCCCAAGGGGGTTACCCCTGTGTGATGAGTTGCAACACCCTGGGGGGGGCAACCTTTTGCCACCATGGCAACTGGTCCTGAAGCCTCTGAAACAGAGGCACTCCCATAAAGTGCTCCTCTGTCAGCAGCAGCACCTCGGTGATCTGTTTCACAGATCTCAAGCATGCAGCTTCCCACAGCCTGGAGATGTCTTGGCTTCTGCCCTCAGGGCTTGTTGACTTTGTGGCACAATGCCCAGATCTGGAGGACACAATGTCCTTTTGGGACTTGATGAGTTCTGATCTGAAAAGGAAGGAGCAATACTTCCTGGAAAGATGTTGGGCAAACCACTTTCCTCCTTTGGACTTGGAATACCTGGGGGTGTATGTGTTCCATTTTCTTTTGTAGGGGGCCAACTGGGGTAAAAACCTTAACATGTGAACCCAGGAAGCTGTACCACAGCACTATAAGCATTCCTGGCTTGAGCCACACTGAAGGTGAAATTTTAATGATGCCAGAAGCAACTAATTCTGGGCTTATGGTGTCGAGGTCCACCTGGGACAAGGCCAAAACTCCCCACAGGAGTCTGAAGGCAGAATCATATCTTGCCAAGGACAGATTGTGACTTAAGAAATTGTCAACCATTGAGGGGGGATCTGTTGCTTCTGTAACAACTGCCTGACAATAAAATGCAGGCTAGGTGCCATCTTGGCTTTTTCATGGGCTGCCCGTGACATTTTCGAACATGTGGTGGCAAGCAAGAATTCTCAGGGCTGGTGTGTGTGGAATGTGAAGTTTGATTAACAGGGGCCACCACACAGCTGAAACCCACAGGGGACAAATCAGAAGGCATTTTAGGTGTCTGTGTTCCTTTAATCTCAGGAGCCACTGGCTCAGGACAGACCAGGGGGGGTTTGCATAAACCTCTGAGAACATGTCCAGAGGGCATTTCAAACTGTCTGTGGCCACTGCCTGAAAATGGGGCCATCGACTCACAAACTGAGAAAGTTTGTGATTCCCTGGTGATGCAAACATGTCCACAGTTGGGTTGATGAATTGCTGGAAAATGCGCATGACTTTTTTGAAAATGAAAGGGTTTAAACTGTAACCCCTGGGTCGAAGTGCATCTGCTGATGGCATCGCTTTTCATGCTTTGGGAGGGGGCCCAGTGAACTTGGAGGGTGATGTCCATTTCCATACACCAATTGAGAAAAGGTCTGATGAGTTCGTTCAGGTGGGGTAGCCTGCCCCCCCCTTTGAGAAGATAGTAGTAGGAAACTTTGTTGTCCACTGTTAGGGACACTGTGTCCTTTTCCTGGCCAAAGACCTTACAGTTGAGATGGCTGCGATCAATTCTTTTACATTGATATGTAATGCGAGACTTTTCGCCAAATACTTGTAAATTGGGTGCCAGCTTGTAGGTCAGGTCTACCCAACCAAACAACCAAAGGTTGAACTGTCTGACTCCAGGTGTCTGGTGGCTGGGCTTGGGAAGGGTCTCCCCTCCCAGGTCTGCAGAATTTCCCTGACATCTTGCAGTTGAGATTTTACCTCCTCTGGGATTGGAACCTGATGATCCCAGCCAAATTTTTCTTGTAGGTTGACAAAACCTACCAAAGTGTCTGTGAATGCCCTGAGGAAGGGCAGCCCACCAAGAAGCTTCTTATGCATCCCAAAATTGAGGCCATTTTCCTGCAACTGAGGGACTGTGTGTGACTAATTTCCCCAGTTCCCTCCGAACCATTTTCAGTTTTTCTGTCCCCAACTGTAACTTTCCCTGTGCCAGATTGAGGTGAAATCCCAAATAGGGGAAATTTTGGGTGGGAGGAAGGATTTATTTCTTGCTGTTGATTTTGAAACCCCTGCAGTAAATCTGCTAGCATGATGGCCAGGTGGTTGCTGACTTGCTTCTGACTGTCTCCTATCAGGAGGATGTCGTCCAGGTACACAAAACATAAAAGGCCTTTGGCCCTCCAACGTTTTTCCAGGCATTTCATTAGACTCATGAATTTTTCTGGCAGCACATGTAAACCAAAACAAGCTGCCTGGAATTCCCAGCATGTGTCTTCCAGAGTCATCCTCATGTAGGGTCTTAGTGCTGGGTTCAACATTAAATGAAAGTACGCGTCCTTTAAGTCTACTTTCGCACCCCATTGTCCTTTTTTCAGGTGCCTGAAGATGACCTGGATGTTGTCCAGTTTGAATGGGTGTGGGAAAAATGCTGGTTCAGTTGGCGACAGTCGCTGATTAAACGGTGTTTTTCCCCCTGAGGCTCTTTTTTGGAGATTACAAACCAAGGGATGGTGTGTTGGGTACCCTCCCAGGGGACTGGTTTTATGGCTCCTGCCTGAAAATAGTCCTGTAAAATGCTTTTTGCCTTTGTATTTCCACCTTTGACTTTGGTATGGAACATGTGCTGAGGGAGGGGGGTGACTCCCAAGGGGGTTACCCCCTGTGTGATGAGTTGCAACACCCTGGGGGGCAACCTTTTGCCACCATGGCAACTGGTCCTGAAGCCTCTGAACAGAGGCACTCCCATAAAGTGCTCCTCTGTCAGCAGCAGCACCTCGGTGATCTGTTTCACAGATCTCAAGCATGCAGCTTCCCACAGCCTGGAGATGTCTTGGCTTCTGCCCCTCAGGGCTTGTTGACTTTGTGGCACAATGCCCAGATCTGGAGGACACAATGTCCTTTTGGGACTTGATGAGTTCTGATCTGAAAAGGAAGAGCAATACTTCCTGGCAAGATGTTGGGCAAACCACTTTCCTCCTTTGGACTTGGAATACCTGGGGTGTATGTGTTCCATTTTCTTTTGTAGGGGGCCAACTGGGGTAAAAACCTTAACATGTGAACCCAGGAAGCTGTACCACAGCACTATAAGCATTCCTGGCTTGAGCCACACTGAAGGTGAAATTTTAATGATGCCAGAAGCAACTAATTCTGGGCTTATGGTGTCGAGGTCCACTGGGACAAGGCCAAAACTCCCCACAGGAGTCTGAAGGCAGAATCATATCTTGCCAATGACAGATTGTGACTTAAGAAATTGTCAACCATTGAGGGGGGATCTGTTGCTTCTGTAACAACTGCCTGACAATAAAATGCAGGCTAGGTGCCATCTTGGCTTTTTCATGGGCTGCCCATGACAATTTTCGAACATGTGGTGGCAAGCAAGAATTCTCAGGGCTGGTGTGTGTGGAATGTGAAGTTTGATTAACAGGGGCCACCACACAGCTGAAACCCACAGGGGACAAATCAGAAGGCATTTTAGGTGTCTGTGTTCCTTTAATCTCAGGAGCCACTGGCTCAGGACAGACCAGGGGGGGTTTGCATAAACCTCTGAGAACATGTCCAGAGGCATTTCAAACTGTCTGTGGCCACTGCCTGAAAATGGGCCATCGACTCACAAACTGAGAAAGTTTGTGATTCCCTGGTGATGCAAACATGTCCACAGTTGGGTTGATGAATTGCTGGAAAATGCGCATGACTTTTTTGAAAATGAAAGGGTTTAAACTGTAAACCCCTGGGTCGAAGTGCATCTGCTGATGGCATCGCTTTTCATGCTTTGGGAGGGGGCCAGTGAACTTGGAGGGTGATGTCCATTTCCATACACCAATTGAGAAAAGGTCTGATGAGTTCGTTCAGGTGGGGTGGCCTGCCCCCCCTTTGAGAAGATAGTAGTAGGAAACTTTGTTGTCCACTGTTAGGGACACTGTGTCCTTTTTCCTGGCCAAAGACCTTACAGTTGAGATGGCTGCGATCAATTCTTTTACATTGATATGTAAATGCGAGACTTTTCGCCAAAATTCTATAATTGGGTGCCAGCTTGTAGGTCAGGTCTACCCAAAAACAACCAAAGGTTGAACTGTCTGACTCCAGGTGTCTGGTGGCTGGGCTTGGGAAGGGTCTCCCTCCCAGGTCTGCAGAATTTCCCTGACATCTTGCAGTTGAGATTTTACCTCCTCTGGGATTGGAACCTGATGATCCAGCCAAATTTTTCTTGTAGGTTGACAAAACCTACCAAAGTGTCTGTGAATGCCCTGAGGAAGGGCAGCCCCACCAAGAAGCTTCTTATGCATCCCAAAATTGAGGCCATCTTTCTGCAACTGAGGAATGTGTGTGACCAATTTCCCAGTTCCCTCCTGATCATCTTTTGCTTTTCTGCCCCAACTGCAACTTTCCCTGTGCTAGGTTGAGGTGGAACCCAAATGTGGGAGCTTTTGGGTGGGTGAAAGGTTTGTTTTTTTGCTGTTTGTTTTGAAACCTCCCTGCAGTAAATCTGCCAGCATGATGGCCAGGTGGTTGCTCACTTGCTTCTGGCTGTCTCCCAGCAGGAGGATGTCGTCCAGGTGCACAAAGCATAAAAGGCCTTTGGCCCTCCAACGTTTTTCCAGGTACTTCATGAGGCCATGAATTTTTCTGGCAGAAAATTTAAACCAAAACAAGCTGCCTGGAACTCCCAGCATGTTTCCCCAGAGTCATCCTCATGTAGCGTCTTAGGGTTGGGTTCAACGTTAAATGAAAGTAGGCGTCCTCTTACTCGATTTTTGCTCCCCATTTTCCTTTCTTTAGGTGCCTGAAGATGACCTGGATGTTGTCCAGTTTGAAAGGTGGGGGAATATGCTGGATTAGTTGGCGACAATCGCTTATTAAACGATGTTTTTCCCCTGAGGCTCCTTTTTGGAGATGACAAACCAAGGGATGATGTGTTGGGTACCTTCCCAGGTGACTGGTTTATGGCTCCTGCTTGTAAATAGTCTTGTAAAATATGTTGCCTTTGAATTTCCACCCTTGATTTTGGAATAGAAAATGGGCTGAGGGAGGGGGTGACTCCAAGGGGGTTTACCCCTGTGCGACGAGTTGCAACACCCTTGGGGGGGGCAACTTTTTTCGCCACCATGACAACTGTGTCTGAAGTCTCTGAAACAGAGGCACCCCAGAAAGTGCTCCTCTGTCAGCAGCAGCACGTCGGTGATCTGCTCCACAGATCTCAAGTATGCAGCTTCCCACAGCTGCAAATGTCGTGGCTTGTGCCCTCAGGGATTTTTGAGTTTCTGGTACAATGCCCAACTCTGGGGACACAATGTCCTTCTGGAACTTGAGGAGTTCTGATCTGAAAAGGAAGGAGCAATGCTTCCTGGAAAGGTGGTTGGCAAACCATTTTCCTCCTTTGCACTTGCCTTCCATTTGGGGGCAAACCTCCATGGTCTCGGTTGCCAAGCTGTTTGGCCATTGCACGAATTTTCACCCTTTTCCACCTGTGGGGTGAAGATTGCCTTTTGGGAATTCACCCATGAAGGGGGGCTGATACCCTCTTGTTGATGCCAGCTTGGGCTTTTGGCCAGTTTGATGTCATCAGTGGTGAAAATGCCATTTCCTGGTTGTATGGTTTGAGGGATGCTCCTCCTCCTCCTCTCCTTAACAATGTCCCCTTCACAGGCAGGCACATATGCAAATAGACAAAATAAACCCAATACGTCCTCAGGGGCTCCTTGCAAGGTGCAGTGCAGCGCTGCCAAGATACGTAAGATATTCAAGAGCTTCTGCTGGACTGCAAGCAGAGTGCGGTCATACCCACTCTTGCCATCTTGACGGTGGTTATTTTGTTCCGCCTTGGACTTCAGTGTCTTCCAGGTTGGTATCTGATCAGTAAACTTCGAACTTCCACACGTAAGTCCACATACTGTACCTGCCTCATATCCTCTCCACGTCCCCGCAGTGCCTCCTCGGCCGTTTGCCAGGGGAAGTCCTGGGCTTCCTCTGCCGTGCGTGCTGCCTCCTCGTCGCGATCCATCTCCGTCGTCGTCGTCGTCGCCGCGGTTTTCCACTTCTCGTACAGCTTGAAGGCCACGTCCAACGCCTTGTCGCTCAGCTCCAGTGACGATATCGAGACGTTATTCGTGAGGGCCAAGCTGTAAAGGTATGCCGCTAAGTATGGTTGTAGTGTAGACTCCATCATAGCCACTCCAGTGAGCTTCTGCACGCAAGGGCACAGCGGGTTGTATCCCAACTGGCCCCAGTCCACCTCTGACCTGACCTAGTCGTGGCCATCACGGTGCTGCTCCACACCGCTTCGAAGGCCTCTTTGTCGGTCTGGTCTTGCAGGTGTGTAAATTGCATGATCAGCTTGAACAATTGGTTGCAGCTCCGTGCCAAAAGGACGATTATGATCCGCCTACTCCGGCAAAGAAAAGCAGTAAGAAACACCAACACCAAAACACAAAACAACAGCCGGAAAGAAGAGCAGGACCTCACTGGGGTCTTGTGCGGAGCCGGCTTGTAGGCTTCAGGGGGGGTACTTGCCTGAAAAACACACTCAGCTTGCCCCACCACCTGTGCCATGGCCCCCAGGGCAAGCAACCTGGGAAAGCCCTTTTCACCAATCTCAGTTGGCAATCTGTCAAACGAACTTTGAACTTGACTTTTCCAAATCCCTTCCAGACTTCCCAACACAGCAATCCAATAACTTGCCAGATACAACTGCTGCAAAGTGATGCACTGTTTGCCATACCACTGTTGAAAAACACAAGTTGATAGGAATATCTGTTCTGGCCATGCCTAATTTAGGATTGCAATCACAGATTCTGAATCTTTTGCTGTCCGCTCTCACCCCCTTCTCTGAAAAATTGTTCACAATTTACCCAGCATTCGCAGCTACAGCGGACAGACCCTTATCCACGTTGCACATCTTGATGGGCCGCTTGGAACACGACAAGAAGAAGACGAAGACTAAGTAAAAAAGGATGAAAGTAACCACTTACTGCCGCAGAACACCAGCACATGCAGCACCAATTGCAAACGACACGGCGAGAGTTTTTTTGTAAACGGTAGGTGAACTCACAACCCAGCGATGATGCCAATGAACTGTAATGTCAGCAACAGCAAATGACCACCAAAAACCACAAATGACCACCATCTCGTTCTCCAGTACGTGCCTCACGGCTCATCACGATGCTCCACCTAGAAGTTCTCGAAGTACGTGCCTCACGTCTCAGCACCAGGACCTGTAATTGTAATCTCAGATGTCATCAAAGACAATGTGCAATGATGATCAATCTTGTCACCTTCTGAAATGTCTACTTTTCCCATGGTCTCCACATGATCCTTTGTCAGTCTGGCAATTGCAAATCTCACATCACTTTGTGTAGGCTTCAGGGGGGTACTTGCCTGTAAACACACCTCAGCTTTCAGTGTACGTTCTGATTCCAATTCCCCTTTCCCATTCCCAAAGCTTTTGCCTGACTTTTGCCCTGGACATCCGGGGCGTCGCGGGCACACATGCATAAGCATGCGGCGTCCCATCTCCAGGCCCGGTTATCCCGAGGCGGTGGAGGACTTCCGCGCACGCCGAATCCCCAGAAGTCGACAGGAAATTCCTGCCGGCAGTACTTACAACAGAGGTCATACCTCTGTGGGTAAGCCAGGGAAACTCGCTTAACGCGGAAGGTGGAGCCGTAATGGCTCACCAGCCACACCTGGAGGTTGTTGCACCACAACACCTCGATCAGGCGTTCGATGTCGGGGTGTAGTGGGTAGAATTCCCACTTCACGCCGAGTGGTCCGACTGTATGAATACAGTCGAAGATTGCCTTCAGCCTTCGGGCCAACACACGCTGGTCCCGAAATCCCAACTGGTGCAGGTAACTGCGACCAGTGGAGTCGCTGAAGAGACCCCAGTTCTGGCAGGGGTATCCCAGCCAAACCAGAGCTCCCAGAAACCGGCTGGGCATCCAGCAAGGGTCTGCCACCTTCACCTTCGAAGGCGTACAGATCTATTCCGTAATGGAATAGTCTGACTCTATTCTCGGTGTGGTGTAATACCACATCGATGACAGCTTGTGGAGGGGTACGGGCGGTTTCCTGCAACATGGTAATCATGCTGCATTCGCCAGCCTTCGTCCTCCAGCTCCTCCTTGAACCTGAGCATATGCTCAAAGTCCGAGAGGACTTCTGCTGGTTCTTCTTCCTCCTCACGTGCTGTTCCCTTACCTTTACCCTCACCCTTCCCTTTGCGGCCACGCCTTTGCCTTTCTCCTTGCCTTTGTCCGCGGCCTTGCCTGTGTTCTTTCCCGTCTGGCGAATACCAGAGGGTCGCGCGCTCGGTGCCGCAGGAGTCGGTTCGGTTCCTTCCCATTCCATCTCTGGGTAGGGACCTGGCCGACCCGCTGCACGTCGCGGTGATGGCGTGGCTGTGCGCTGGCTAGGAGTCTGGCGTGGGCTTGGCTTCGACGCAGGGGGTCGCGGCTCCTTCCATACCGGAGGGATCGGCGGTGGCATCGCGGCAACAGGACGGCTCATCGCCATCTGTGCCTCTGCCGGTGGTCGTCCAGCCGGGGTATCCTGGCTGGCTTCCACCTGCATCGCCACACCGCCTTCCGCGTCCCGTGGGCTGGTCGCCTGGGCTGTGGGGTAAGGTTCTCCGCAGTCCTGTCGCGCTTCAGGGTGGCAGGTAATACTGCCACACCTGCGGGGCTCACCGGGTAATACCGGGGTTGCCACTCGCAGCTGCGGCTGGTACGGATGGTATGGGTGTATCCACGGCCCTGAAGGGCAGCCAGAGAGGCGTAATACCTCGTCCGGTGCTCTTCAGACGCGAATGCTGGCTCCTGCAGGAAGTGCCGAGCAAGCTCATCTGCTCGGTTCCCGGAGGCGCCATATGGTAGTAGGAAGTCTCCTGCCGACGGGGGATATCCCCAGTCTGGACAGGGCCTGCACTGGGCGGTCGGGCTGCCCACGGTGGGGAGGTTCATCCTCCACCACTATGGGCTCCGCCTGCCGCGTGGCTCAACGCCAGGGACAGGGGCAACCGGTGATTCCTGTGGCATCCAGTGCATGAACATGTGTTGGACGTATGCCTCAGGGGCACGTCCGACTGTCCGGCTGGGAGCACGCGTGCGCCGCGCGGGTAATCCGCGTGCGTCGCGTACTGCGAGACAAATTGCTCTGCTGGCGGCTCGCGCGGAGGCATTTGCTGCGGCGAGGGCGGGCGAGCAAACATTCTCGTCATCCCAGGTGGGACATGCACAGCCTCACGTACCGGTGGGGGCGTGTGCTCACGCATATGCACGGTGTGGGATCCCACCGGCGTCTGCGTTTGCAGCATGGGCGGCACATACACGCCCAGGTCCATCATTGTCTCGCCAGGCTCGAATCCGGAATCGGATGCCGACGAGAAATACCGTCTCCCCGTCATCAGGGCTTGACCACAGGGACACCACTGAGCCACAGGGTGTTGCGCTACCACCAACAACTGAGCACAGTATGCATCTCAAAGGGCTTGCATAAAGGGCTCCGTTGGGGGGGTGCGCACATACGCATCGCCCGCTCCAACGTCTCCGTAGTGCGGAAGATCATCTCTCCCGCATACGGGGGCAGGCGCGATCTGCGCTGCGCTGGTGGCTGAGGTGCCGGCTGCTGGACGGCAGATGGATCTGGTACCGCATATGCGGACCGGCTGCTGGTAGCCGCGGCGAATACCGGGGCTGAAACCCTCTCAGCATGTGGGGCACCCGGAATCGGGGCCTCAGCATACTGAGGGTACTGGGGGTATGGCGCGCCAGAAGGCTGCGGCCATGGTGGACCTGGTCCAGGTCCGCGCCCAGGCAGCATGATGCTACCCGAACGACGACGACAACTAAGGGTAACCTTGTTGCCAGTCGCTTTGAGTGCTGGTGCACTGAAAAAGGAAGGCTTCTATCTTAATCAAAAACTCTGCGAGAAAGATAGAGAAATAAGGAAGTGCAGGGGGGTATAAACGCGAAAAATTCACATAAAACACACGCATTCTCCAAAACGAAATCGTTTCAGAAAGTGTTTATGTTTATGTCTATGTTATTGCGCTTGTTCCACAGCTTCCAATCCTGCTGGATATATCCAACAAAACTGGATGCTGGCTCCCAAGTGTCCTTCCTCTGGCCCATACCCTTTCCAACGAACTTTCCAGTAGTGCACACCCCTGTCGACCTTGTGGTCTATTATCTTATCGACCACAAAGTCGTCCGTTTCAGGTAATCTGGAACGGGGCTTGAAATATAGGCAGGGGATAGCTTTTCCGTCTGGGGGGCTTAGGTACTTTTGAAGTCGTCCATATGGACGTCCTCAATCCCGTTGGGCAAGGCAACTTTATATCGCCCGCTACTACCTAACCTCTCCAAGATTTCGCATGGGCCGAGCCAAAGAGGATCTAGCTTGGAAGATTGCATGCGGGTGCGGTTATTCCGTACCCACACGCGGTCACCTGGACTATACACAGGTGTGTTGAAGTTTCTGTAAAAACGATTTCCGTTTGTTGGAATGAATTTCTGTGATACGTGATTGGACTGCAGAGCGGAGTGATTCCACTTCTGCAAACCACGTTTCACAGCTGACGCTACTTCGGGCGGGTCTCTCCGGGGAATATCCCCTATGGCCGGAGGGTCTCGTCCGAAAACAATTTTGTCGGTGAGTGTGGTAATACCAACCCTGGCAAGGTATTGATGTAAAATAAACACCAATGAAGAACGGATAACCAATTCTTACCCGAGTCAGCCAGTGAAAGGCGAAGCATATTGACAACGATTTCACGGCTGCCTCGGCTCTACCATTGCCTTTCGGGCGGTATATAATGGAAAATGCTGCTCAATGCCGAGTAAACCGCACAAAGTTGTGAAAAACCGCGAAGAGATCAAGTGATCTTGATCACTCACGATTTCGTTCGGTAAACCCATTAAGCAGATACATTTCTCCAGGAATATGGATGCCAAAATTTGGGCTGTCAACCCTGCTTTCCGGCATGGAATGGCTACTATGTACCCACTCAGCCGACAGACGACAACAAAAACGTAATCGTAAATTTTGTCATCTGATCCTTTGCAAGGTTCAAGTTCGAGAAAATCCATGCAGAGGGACGTAAAATGTCTGGTGGTACGGGGAAAAAGTCCATCGTACCAGGGGGGGTACCTCTGCGCGGTTTACAGCCTGACAAATTTGGCACCGTTGCGAAATTCGCAAACAGCGCGAATATAATCTTTTTCACTCAGGGTTGTGAATATCTGCGACCCACTAGTGAAAGAAGTTTGGGGCCCCAGGGTGACCATGGTTGTGATAGCTCAAAATCACATCATCAACCAGGTCTTGGGTATACAATATTTATAACCAGAATCATTCCGGAAAATAAGCCGCAATGGTGATAGAGAGTAATTCTCTATGGATTCACCATTACGAAGTCTTTCACAATGGTACTACATATAGGGTCACGCGAATAATCCCATTCGCGGAAAAATAGGGGGGTAGGAGTTTCCGTACGCGTAATGCGACGGGGTCCGGCAGTGCGTCCACGCCGGCGCCTTCCACGCAATGGTGAAATGGCGATGCTGCGATATACCGGGAAACGGGTAGTGAATCGAGCATGTTGTCCGCAGCGTCGGATCGACGTGCGAACTGGTCAGCCTCATGGCTGCCATGAAAAGTCGCATCACCCTCATCCGGGTTCCCAGGATAATACCAGGGGGCTCGGCTGAGAGATCCGCAACTTTTTTCGTGTGACCTGGGTATAGATAACCACAGGTTAAACTGGCTCAAGAACTCATGCCATCGGCATCTTCTGCCCACTGATGACATGGCCTTGTTTAGGTCCTCGGTATACCAGTGTTGAAGGCTCTCATGATCCGTCAACACGAGTATCTGGACCAAGCTGCTGGCTATCCAGCTGCGGAATTTCTGGAGAAGCACAATGGCATATGTCTCCTTTTCGCGAATGCTCCATTTAACCTGTCCTTTCCCGTTGTCGCCCTGTAGCTTCCTGCTGAAGAAAGCCACAGGTCGGAGTTCATTCGCCGCATTATGCTGGCTAAGAACTCCGCCAACAGCGTAATCGCTGCTGTCGACCTCCAGGACATACGGTTTGTATGGATCCGCGATATCGAGAACCACGTTTGGAGGAGCAAGTCCTTGATTTTATTCAAGGCCTCGCGCATTTGGTCATCCAAAGGACTTTTGCGTTATCGGGTGTCCGATTTTTGAGTTGTCGGGTTAGGGGTACCGCGATTTTCGCGAAATCTTTCATGTAAATCGCGTATTGGGCTAATCCCAAAAA
>CAAHFI010638051.1:0-12492 GCA_900893395.1 Euglena gracilis
TCTCCTGGTGCGCACCTACTTAGGTGACTAAAAATCGTTGGAGTAACAAAAGCCCCTTTCCCCAATTCCCCTATGCTAAGGCAGAGCACAAAGCAAGGCGCTGTGAAAGGATTTTCTTTCACAGTCGTGTTCATTCTTTTTCAGAGGTTTATCCTCTTACTTCAAAACAATCAGAATGTGAAGAATAGAATACCACCTGTGAGGAAAAGAGATCACGCAGGCACCTGCGATACGTGTCGCTAAATCCCATAGGATCTGCAACGATCGTCAGGCTGTGCTAATCCCAGCAGTCAGATTGTGACGGATCCAGACTAGGATCGTGCCTGGTACACATCCCCCTCCCAGGGCTATGCCCGGTTTCTTTCTTTGACCAGGTCATCCCAGGTCCCTTCCAGATTTCGGATTTCGGACACAGTCCTGATCGGGTTCTGCTTTCCAGAACACGGATCTCTTTTCTCCACAGGGGCGCAACCCAAATAACCCGAAGACGCGCAAAAGGTTACCGCTTATCGCGGTTACCCATTAGCCGTTTCGGCTTAGGGGTGTGAAAAAACCCACTGTGGAAAATGGGGCTGGCAGGTTTACTGTCAAAGTGTCCCATCCACCCAATTTTGGTGTGCCAAAGGCACCAGGGGTTGGTCTAGCGTATTCGCTGAAAACCCGAAGGGACAGGTGTGGAAGGGGGGGCAGGCTCCTATCCTGGTCATACCCAGATAAGGCTCCTAGGCGGCCATATACGCACTAGGAAACAAAAACCTACTTACAAAACCGACTGCCGGCGAGAGCTTTGCGGGGGTTGGGAGAAAGTAGGGAGGAGAGTGGGGCTGGCTTAGGCCAAAACAGAATTTTTCCTGTCTGGCAGCCTTATGCGGCCTTATTGGCCGAAAAGTGACAATTTGGCCTATTATTACGGCGTGCGCGCTGTGTGCTGTGCGTCACTTAGCGGCTTGCCACGTTTCCCGGCTGCCAAGGTCTTCACAGCAGCAGCTCCTTCACGACGTGATAAGGGGCGCTTACCTACTGCAGACGGTTTCCGTCCACACAGCCAGTGGCACAGAGGGTGGGGCGGGGGCTCTTGGATGTTTCGATCAGGGGGAGCGGAAGGGATCACCCCTTGTCTGGGAGTTCAGGTTCCGGTAATCCAGCACCAGTCTCCATTTCTTCTGAGCTGAGGGGTCTGGGGATTTAGGAACCACAAATGCCTGGGACGTCCACTCGGTTTTTGAGCGTACTATCCACGTGCGCTGAATCAGCTTCTCAATCATTTCATTGAGAGCTTGTTCGCGTTCTCCTGAACAAAGAAAAAATTTTCGGTGCATCGGTTTGGCTCCTTCCTTAAGCTCAATAATCGGTACATAATCGGGTAAATCCCACCAATGAAAACATACATACGATAGATGGAAGAACCATTCCGCTTCCGGAATTATGGGTATGAGAATAACTCCACGGGATTCATCCCACAGAATTTTCTCAACCACACATTCGGGAAGTTTTGGATAGGGTGCCTCCATAACAGTGTAACACCCCAAAATTTATGAAATGTGTTGGAGCGTTGTGACCAATGACGTGGATAAGGGGAATGTGCATTGGATGAAAAGGCATCAATTTCCAATGCTAAATCAAAAGAATCAGCCAATGGCGCGATTTTAGAAAACAATCGTTCTAAAATGCGATATTGACCAAAACTGAAAGCATTCCATACGCGTTCCGCGTATTCATGTACCCGATTTCCGGGTTGGAGTGAAGAAACACAATGACTGGATCCACAAACATGTGGGCTGTCTTCCACTACCTCAAGTGTTTGTCCCCAGGCATCTGGGACAGGTGGGGTTTTCCCAATTCCGCATCAAATCTGTACCAAGTGTGATCGCGATTGTAATTAGGAATCACGCTTTTCGCGTTTCCAAGCAACGAGGTTAATCCGCGTTGTTGGAGTACTTGGTTTATCTCCGCGCACTGGACTACAACCAAGTGTATCCTGGCGGGTGGAATCGGTTTTCAGAAGTGCGATTAGTGTCAGATGGTGAACTAAACATCCACAATTGAAATCCGATTGGGTGGAAATTCTCCTGCTGGGCAGACACTGTAAGGAAGTGTAGTGGTGTGACGCGTGTGCATGTAAGTGGGTGTGGGTTGCATTAGCCGGTGAGTTTTGTACAGGTGTGCCTAGATTCAGCACAACTTGTGGGAAACGGAGTGGTGGTGCGACCGGGCGACTACTCGACACCGTTATACCTTCAGGCATGTGGAACGCATGTTGGTGTGTCATTGGGTCGTGGGGAGGTTTTCTCCGTACCCCGGGTGTCGAAAACGGTTGTTGGTGTGGTTGATAATGGTGTCGCCATTGTGGGTAACGGTGTGGGAAAAGTGGTGGTCGTCATAGTGGACGTCAACGGTGATGGTGGTTTGGGTGGCATTGAAGTGGTGGGTGCTGTGCGCACATCATGGGAGCGGCAATCCAGAACCAAATGGCACTTGCGTAAAAAAGAGTATCCCAAAATTACGTCAGACCCGTGAATTCCTTACTCCTAACCCCAAATATTGGTGAAATGTTGTAATTGTGGGGGATGTGAGTGGTGCTTTGGAATGATGGGCAAGATTATCTCGAGCACACATCCCAAATCACCACCGCACATGGTGGGTGTTATCCGCGGTTGTATTTTTGATCGGTTTCTTGGCGCTTACCAAGAGCGGGGCTGGTATCAACCCCAACCGAAAGAGCTGTGCAGTGCGGCAACCAGTGTTAATGAGAATTTTCACTTTAGTGGAGAAATTTTAAATGCTGATTTCCGCTTGGACAAGTAATTCCATTGGTGGTGCGCAAAGTTAAGGCTGGCGGAAATACGTTTGCATGCCAACTTTCCCATGAACCCTTTCCTCCTTTGCTCAGCATTCCGGACGGAAATGTGGAGTGGGGCGTAGGGGACCCGAAATAATTCCGGATACCGACCGTAAAGGCGGATGGGCAGGAGGGGCAAGGTTGATCAGGTCTTACCTCCATCTGTTCATCAACACAGAGGTCCGTGCCCTAGGACCTCGGGCTCCCCTACTCTAAGTCCGAATCCGGCCGCATTGCCGGCAAGGGACTTCCTGGAGGAGTAAATAGAATTCATTGAGCGCACCGCCATTCGGGCCTCCTTAAATTCCCTGTCCGAGGTCTCATACCCCTCCCTGCCCGAAGCCGGGGTGTCCTCCTCCAAAAAAGATACCTTGAAACCGACCTTTTGCCGGTTGGAGGAGTAACCATGGTCCTTGCGGCGCTTACCGCGATTTCCGTAGCCTGGCCGGGGGAAACGAATCTGTGACATTTTGATGATTGGTGATCTTTGGAACCGCAAAGTGATCAACGAGATGTTTGGCGGGATTCCACATAACAAGCAAGGAGAACGGTATTCCGTTCGACCGTCAAACCGTCGTGGTGAACGGGTTTCCCGTCCACCATGACCGGTGTACCGGGACTTCCCCGGAGACTCCCGAGAAGAGGATGATCCACTCCGCGAACGAGATCGTGAAGAGTCGCGACTGAAATCCCGTTTTCGGGTAGGGGGACCAGGTGACCCACCGCGAGAAGGACGGATTTCCCGACCATCACGCGATGGTGACTTCGGCCTACTACTGCTAAAGTGGTTCTACGAAGACCATGAAATTCCTGATTGACGTGAAAACGCCGAGGAACCCGATCCCCTTGAAGAGGTCGAGCCCCTTGGGCTTCCAATACGCTTTCGCGCATCAGGATTAGGGCATTCCCGAGACATGTGACCAGATTTGTTGCACAAAAAGCACAGTTTATCCGTGCCCTGGTCCAAGGCACGCTGACTCCGCACTTTTGGTCCCGTGGTCGGTGATCGTGGTGACGCGGTTGATTTTTGCAACGCATTGACCGAACCCGCAGGGATTCTCGCGGTGGGATGCGTTTGAAAAGCGGACTGTATTAGTCCCAAAACTTGATTGAGCTTGAGTTGCTTTGACACATAATTCCAATGTCGGGCAAGAGTCCTCTCATGCCTCGCTAACTCCTCGCGACGGATAACCTTCACGAGGGATGGTGTGAAATACAACAAAAACGCATCGAATTGTTCGCGTATTTGCTTTTTGCTACGTTCATGAACTTCGGAAGCAAGTGCTAACCATTTGGCATACCAAAGGTCAGTGTATTTCCATTTGCGATCCGATGGCGCGCATTGTCGCCATTTCTCCTCCAGGGTAATCCTGGTGACCAAACTTGAGTTGGTTGAAGCGTACTGCTCAACCAGGTCCTCAAACGATACGCCACTACAAGTCACCAAGTGGCCTGCGTGTTCTCGCTCCTCCCTTGGTGGACAATCGATGAATTGCATCCTGACTACCTCAGGATACGAGAATTGAGTGGGTCCCTTTAGTTCCCAATAGTACTCCCTGTCCCGAAAAGATTGTCTCCAGGTGGTTGGATCCCTGTCCCATTGGGGTTTCACCTTATTCGCGACTGTGATGGTGCCCTTGAAGTCTTTCTGAGTAACCTGTTGACCCTCAGTGGTATTCCAAGGGTTTGGGTCCAGGTAATTCTGAACACCAAACGCGTTCTGCGGATTTTCCGCTCCAAGTGTAAATTTTGCGGGATTTCCAGCACCAATTGTGTGGATAGCAGGATTTTACTGCGGAGAATGTGAAAAATATGGTGAAATTCTCCCGGTGGAGCAGTTTCACGCCGAAGGCCCGATGGGTGATATTTTTGGTAATCCAGAGCACGATGGTGGTTGGTATGATCGCGAATGCGACACATGACCAATACCAGGTGTGGGGTGTTGGTTTATTCCTCTCACAAGGTTAGAATGTTGAATTTCTTGGTGAAGACTCGAATGTTCGAGTGGCAGACCAAATTACTGTTCAGAAATGTCCTCCAATAAGTGGGTTGGTGGT
The DNA here is from genome assembly GCA_900893395.1 of Euglena gracilis. Classification (NCBI taxonomy): domain Eukaryota; phylum Euglenozoa; class Euglenophyceae; order Euglenales; family Euglenaceae; genus Euglena; species Euglena gracilis. The sequence goes on from CAAHFI010638051.1 coordinate 4,897, forward strand.
GTGGGCAAAGGCAAAGGTGGTACAAATCACGTTTTCGCGGGTGGTTGTACCAATTTCGCGGTGGATGTAGGGATTCCTACTCCAGAAACAGTAAATTGAGAACGCGATTCCGGGACATTTGGAATGCCAACGGCAGCGCTTACCGCGGTGGTTGGTGGCATAACCGGTACCGGAGTGAATCATTTTATCCAAACTCGCCGACAAGTCATGCACCATTGCTTCTAAACGTTCCACCAACTGGAGTTGACCGCAAATACGGTCAACCTCAGTCTCCAAATGCCTAATGTGTTTGCGGTAACGGGAAAAATCTTCCAAGTGTGGCAACCTTTCAGAAACCAAGTGTAAGTCTTGTACAAGCTTTCCTTGGGAGTCCTCCACGTTCCTGAGTTGACCCGCAAGCGCTTTTACTGCATTTGTTTGCAATAGACGGGGGGTTTCCGCGATGGTGCGCGAATTTAACGCGGTTGGATTTTCCATGGACGCAAAAATCCGTCCATCCAACCGAGAAACCTCATCTTGCATGGATTGCGCATTCCGATTCACGGTTTTCTCAAGCTGGACCAAACTTGTGCAAAATGCCTGCAAGGTGTCCTTGTTGTCACCAAGCATTTTGTTATAAAATGAGCGAAATTACAGTGACTCGGATATCCGAGCACGCGATATGGGGGGTACAGAGCGAATTTACGCTACTGTGGTGGACAAAAAGGTGCAAAGCTTCTGTAGTCCGGGATTTTCCCGTTCAAAGAGGTTAATCCATCCTGGTTTGCGACACAATGGCACAATTTCTGCTCCAAGTGTAGGGTGCGTTCCTCCAAAAGCTGAATTTGGGTACGGGAACAAAATTTTCTTGCACTTTCGCCTCAAATTGCTTCAATTCCACGATTATCGAGCAAAGATGCAAAATTCGTTGTTGGGCTTCTTGGAAAGTAGTTGTGAGTGCTGCAAAATGCCCAACCGCGACAAAGTTACCGATTTCCGGCATTTTGGGGGTGGCATTTTGCGCTTGTAACTGGTGCTGCAATTGCAATAGCATTTTAGCACAAGATTCAACTTTGGCAAAAAGATGGCTCATACCATCTTGCACATGCAGAAACTTAGAATCATTCCGCGTTTCCGCTTAAGGCAGTGTTTCTCCGACTAGTTGGAAATTTTGTGGAAGTTTTATGCGAAAAATACTGTCAACGCTTTCTCGAAAATGCTGAATGTCTTTCCTTGCATTTTCAAAATTGCGTTGGCAATATTTGCCTATTTCCTGCAAATAATTCCAGCAGTTTTCCAGTTTGGTGTTCACAACCCTTTGATTTCTCTTCATCAAATGCAAAACCTTGTTGAGCATGGTTGCGCATTCCGCAAACGCACTTTTGGACATGCAAAATTTGCTTACTTAGCGGGTGACCCGCTGGGAGTTGACCGAGAATTTGGAAAACATTACCGGGGGTGAGGTTATCCCTCAAATCAACACCGTACTCCTCCATAACGGAAACCGCCTCAGACATTTCCGGAACCACGAGACACATATCTAGGTTCCATGGCAAAGCAGGGAGAACCGCAGTTTCCGCGGGTAATCCCGGCAATGCGCGAAATGGTGTGGAGGGTGGTGATTTAGGAGGGAATTGCAAAAAAACATGGTGTTTTCATCAATTAGCTCTCCAAAAGGCCCGCCGATGCTTCCACCGGGGATCTTTTCGGTGTGAACAGAGCAAAGGGCACACACCCCTGACTATGTTCATGGGTAACATGAGTACCTAAGCGTGAAGGTGCAAGGGGTTCATCCCGTCGCCACAAGGATGGGTGAACCGGGATGCAGGATGACTTTTCGCCACCTACATCCCGCGCAATTAATGACAATGATGATGATGAGGGTTCATTAAGCCCACGCAACAATAAAGGCGTTTCGCCTTTTGACAACGACAATTGAGTCAATGTGTCTTCTTTTTGCTTGGGGAGTCGGGAATTAGAACTTGTTTCGTTCGAACCGTTCCAATCCCCGCAATCTTCATCAAAATTGCTCAATGAACTCGTCAACAAGTCATAATCAAATTTGTGGTTGGGGGTTGTGCTTTGAACGTTTTGAGATGGGCAAAAAGCAAAAAGCCAAAAATTCGCACAAATAAGCAAAGAAACAGGGATCAGAAAGGTTGCATCGGCGATTACCGAACAGAGCCTTCTGAGACCTGTGTCCTTGCTTAAAGGTTGGCTAGGGGCCAGGAACAGTACTTTCACCGTGTTTCACGGCTCAGCACGATCCTCACCACCAGTCAACCACAGAGTTTCTTTGTGTGGAACGTCTGTGTAGGATCGTTGCCTAAATCTGCTACCAAGTGTACTGCCAAGTGTACTATTTGATAGCTCTCTGATTGTGAAGTGTGTGCAGGATCGTAACCTAATTCTGCTACCAACTGTACGTCCAAAGCCTTCCCTTTTACCTTTTTTGGCACTTTCTGAAAAAGCCTTTCGCTTTCGCATTGGTGCGCAGCCTACTTATGGTAGGGAATGTCTTCGGAGTAACAAAAAGTGTTTTCCGCCTTTTGTTCCCAATTCCCCAAGAAGCAAAGCACAAGGCAAAGACTTCAGAAGTTTAATCTCAAGTCAAGCTCGATTATTCTGAGGTTTTATCCCTCTGAGAGAACCAAAGGTCAAACTTTGAGACAATGACGGTAAAGAATACCACCTGTGGTGGAAGGAGGAAAAGTGCTGACGTGTCCAGGGGCAGATCCCAGAAGGGTCTGCCACGATCTTACCAGCTGTGGTTTTCCACAGTGGTGCGACCGTCCCAGAACCCACTCTGCAGATATCCTACAGAGCTTGGACGTGCCTGGTACACATTTTGATCTACCGAGTAGACCGAGTTTCCAAGAAATGGCCCGAGAGGTTTCTCACAGTTGTTTGTTTGTTATAGGTGGGTTTAGATGTCCAAAAAACATTTGAGCTGAAAACAGGCCATCGGTTCAGCATAAAGCAGTAAAAATTTTACTTTTGGAGCAACCGCAGCGCTTACCGCGGTGGTTGGTGGCACAACCGGTACCGCAGTGGACGTTTTATCCAAACTCGCGGACAAGTCAAGCACCGTTTCTCCCAAATCTTCCACCAACTGGAGTTGGCCGCAAATACGGCCACCCAATGCCTAATGTGTTTGCGGTAACGGGAGAAATCTTCCAAGTGTGTCCCAAATTTTCAGAAACCAACTGTAAGTCTCAAACAAGATTTCCTTAGGAGTCCTCCACGTTCCGGAGTCGACCCGCAATCCCTTTTACTGCGTTTGAGACAGTTTGCAATTGCAAGGGTCCCTTGGTGGGGGTTTCCGCGCTGGTGTGCGAATTTTACGCGGTTTGCTTTTCCAACAACGCAAAAATCCGTCCGTCCAACCGAGAAACCTCATCTTGCACGGATTGCGCATTCCGATTCACGTATTTCTCAAGCTGGACCAAACTTGTGCAAAATGCTTGCAAGGTTTCCTTGTTGCCACCAAGCATGTTGTTATATAATGAGCGAAATTCCGGTGACTTGGATATCCGAGCACGCGATATGGGGGGTAGTGAGCGGATTTCCGCTACTGTGGTGGACAACAAGGTGCAACGCGTCTGTAATTCCCTAATAGCGGCTTGAATACCACTAATGTAGGGAATTCGCTGGAAAGTGCGAAAGCATGCTCCTGCAAACCGACAGCGGTGGCATTAATACCGCCAACGTCCGTTTGCGACTGTTGTTGCGCGAAATCCAACTGTTGTGTGCAACCCGGGATTTTCCCGTTCAAGGAGGTTAATCCATCCTTATTTGCGACACAGTGGCACAATTTCTGCTCCAAGTGTAGGGTGCGTTCCTCCAAAAGCTGAATTTACGTACGGGAACAAATTTTCTTGCACTTTCGCCTCAAATTGCTTCAATTGCGCGATTTCCGAGCAAAGATGCAAAATCCGTTGTTGGGGTTCTTGGAAAGAAGTTGTGAGTGCGACAAAATGCCCAACCGCGACAAAGTTACCGATTTCCGGCATTTTGGAGGTGGCATTTTGCGCTTGTAACTGGTGCTGCAATTGCAGTGGCATTTTAGCACAAGATTCAACTTTGGCAAAAAGATGGCTCATACCATCTTGCACATGCAGAAACTTAGAATTATTCCGCGTTTCCGCTTAAGGCAGTGCTTCACTGATTTGTTGGAAATTTTGCGGAAGTTGGAAGCAAAAAATACTTTCAACACTTTCTAGAAAATGTTGAATGTCTTTCCTTGCATTTTCAAAATTGCGTTGGCAATATTTGCCTATTTCCCGCAAATAATTCCGGCAATTTTCCAGTTTGGTGTTCACAACCCTTTGATTTCTCCTCATCAAACTGCAAAGCCTTGTTGAGCGTGATTACACATTCCGCAACGCACTTTTGTACTTGCAAAATTTGCTTACTTAGCGGGTGACCCGCTGGGAGTTGCCCGAGAATTTGGAAAACATTACCGGGGGTGAGTTTATCCCTCAAATCAACACCGTACTCCTCCATAACAGAAACGGCACCAGAGATTCCCGGCACCACGAGACGCATATCTGTATTCCATGGCAAAGCAGGGAAACCCGCAGTTTCCGCGGGTAATCACAGCAATGCGCGAAATGGTGTGGAGTGTGATGATTTAGGAGGGAGTTGGAAAAATACATGATGTTTTCACAAATTAGCTCTCCAAACGGCCCACCGATGCTTCCACCGGGGCTCTTTTCGGTGTGAACAGAGCAGAAGGCACATACGCCTCACTATGTTCATGGGTAACATGAGTTCCTAAGTGTGAAAGTGCAAGGGGTTCATCCCCTCGCCACAAGAAAGGTTGAACCGGGATGGAGGATGACTTTTAGCCACCTACATCCCGCAAATTCAATGACAATGATGATGATGAGGGTTCATTACCCCCATGCAACAATAAAGGGGGAGCACGCCGTCGGCCAGCCGTCGGCCAGCCGTCGGCCAGCCGTTGTCCAGCCGTCGGCGAGCCGTGTGACTCACACGAAAATGACCCGAGCCAGAGTTCGACAATTACAAAAAAATATTTCGCCGCCAATCTCCCGCCAAGGTTATGTTTATTGTTTGTTCAGGCTGCATTTTTGCCTATTTGAAGTCATTTTTCGTCAATTTTGTCAATGTTGCCAATTTTGGGACTTTTATGACCATTTTTGACCGCTTCAGCCCATTTTTGTGTCATTATACAGTCATTGTGAAGGATTTTTGCCTACAATTTGCTCAGTTGATGGTCCATTTTGCAGGTGCTGACAAAAATTACCTATAATGGACGGAAAAGGGCTTAAATTTTGTGTGGGACGGTTTCAAGCGGCTAATAATTGCCCAAAAAACCCCTCTTGTGGGGCTTTGCACCCCAAATTAGGCATTAATCACTCAAAGTTAGGAATTGAGCCACCAAATCCCCTCAAAATTCCGAACATTTTCACAATTAGGAATTTGCCGCCCAAAAAAAGGTATTGGCACACCAAATTTGGTTACCACTCAAATGTCAGTACTTTACACCCAAAATTAGGCATTTGCCACTCAAAATTAGGAATCTACAAGTAAAAATAGGAATTTGCACCACAAAATTAGGAATTGTCACACTAAATTAGTCATTTCCCTTCCAAAACTTGGAACAGACACACCAATTTAGTCATTAGCAACTCAACAAAAGCTCAACGACAGGACCCGGCTTCCGTCACGCCGTCGGCAGGCCGTCGGCCAGCCGTCGGCCAGCCGTCGGCCAGCCGTGTGCTCCCCCAAAGGCGTTTCGCCTTTTGACAACAACAATTGAGTCAACGTGTCTTCTTTTTGCTTGGGGAGTCGGGAATTTGGTTGTTTGGTTCAACCGTTCCAATCCCCGCAATCCTCATCAAAATTGCTCAATGAACTCGTCAACAAGTCATAATCAAATTTGTGGTTGGTGGTTGTGCTTTGCACCTTTTGAGATTGGCAAAAAGGCAAAGACCGAAAAATTCGCACAAATAAGCAAAGAAACATGGATCAGAAAGGTTGTATCGGCGATTACCGAACAGAGCCTTCTGAGACCTGTGTCCTTGCTTAAAGGTTGGCTAGGGGCCAGGAACAGTACTTTCATAGTGTTCGAAGGCTCAGCACGATCCTCACCACCAGTCAACCACAGAGTTTCTTTGTGTGGAACGTCTGTGTAGGATCGTTGCCTAAACCTGCTACCAAGTGCAATGCCAAGTGTACTACTTGATAGCTCTCTGTTGGTGAAGTATGTGCAGTATCGTAACCTAATTCTCCTACCAACTGTACGTCCAAAGCCTTCCCTTTTACCTTTTTTGGCACTTTCTGAAAAAGCCTTTCGCTTTCGCCTTGGTGGGCAGCCTACTTATGGTAGGGAAAAGTCTTTGGAGAAACAAAAAGTGTTTTCCCCCTTTTGTTCCCAATTCCCCAAGAAGCAAAGCACAAGGCAAAGACTTCAGATGTTTCCTCTGAAGTCAAGCTCGATTATTCTGAGGGTTTTTTTCTCTGACAAAACCAATGGTCAAACTTTGAGACGATGACAGTAAAGAATATCACCTGAGGGGGAAGGAGAGAAAAGTGCTGACATGTGCCCAGGGGCAGATCCCAGAAGGGTCTGCTACGATCTTACCAGCTGTGGTTTCCACAGTGGTGCGACCGTCCCAGGACCCACTCTGCAGATATCCTACAGAGCTTGGACGTGCCTGGTACACATTTTGACCTTACCGAGTAGACCGAGTTTCCAAGAAAAGGCCCGAGGGTTTTTCACAGTTGGTTGTTTCTTATAGGTGGGTTTAGATGTCCAAAAAAACATTTGAGCTGAAAACAGGCCATCGTTTTAGCATAAAGCAGTAAAAAAATTACTTTTGGAGCAACCGCAGCGCTTACCGCGGTGGTTGGTGGCACATCTGGTACGGAGTGGACGTTTTATCCAAACTCGTGGACAAGTCATGCACCGTTTCTTCCAAATGTTCCACCAAATGGAGTTGGCCGCAAATGCGGTCATCCAGAAGCCTAAGCCACTCTGCAGATATCCTACAGAGCTGGGACGTGCCTGGTACACATTTTGACCCTACCGAGTAGACCCCCTCACTTGCGAGAAACCCGTTTCTTATAGGTGAGTTACCAAGAAATGGCCCGAGGGGTTTCTCACAGTTGTTCGTTTCATATAGGTGGGTTTAGATGTACAAAAAACGTCTGAGCTGAAAACAGGCCATTGGTTCAGCAAAAAGCAGTCAAAATGTTACTTTTGGAGCCTTCGAAGTCGAAGAAACCTGTGGTACCATGACTAACAACCTGGATGCGCATTTGCGGATGCCTCCTGCTCAACCCTAAACTTACAACCCTAAACTTAACTTCAACTTTAAGCTTACAACTTTCAACCATTGCGGAAATCTTACACCACAACACGCTTTCACAGGTAGAATTACAATTCCAGCAAAGTTAAGCCACCATGCGATGGAGGTCACACTAGTTGGTTGGAAACGGTTTTGGCGCTTTTCGGAATAATTCTGACACATGAAGGGTCCAAACCAGGACCCCGATGTAATAAAAACGGAGTTCATTGGTTGCCTCCCAGGAACGAAAAAGAACGAGCCCGAAAACTTGTGATCCGGAATCGGATTTCTTTCCCAG
>CAAHFI010639981.1:0-15281 GCA_900893395.1 Euglena gracilis
AAGAAGAGAAGAAAGCAATTACACTTTTCAACTGAATTACATGCTGCAGCGTTTGGGGCCTCACGTGCCACAATGGCAACGCCTGCATCTGCAGGCATTGCTTCAAGACGGTTCTGCCGTGGTTAATTTTGGCATATTAGGAAATTGTGGGTGCTGAAGACTGGATACGATTCAAAGAAATATCAAAGGATATGCGGCAAAGACTTGCTACGTTACATGCGCCAGCCACCGTTTGGGGTCATGTTTGGACTTCACACCTGCCCCTTGCAGGGTTCCTCCCCTTTGCATTTTTTCTTTCACATTTATCTACCCCTCACCCCCCCTATTTGCCCCCCCCTAATTGGCTAATTGGGGTTCCTGTTGGACGGTCCATAGCCAATTAGGGGGGGGTCACGCTCTTTGGCCATTGGCCGGGGTAACCCCCCTAATTGTCCCCCCCCTTATTGGGGGTCCGAAGGAGCCACCATTAACCAAATAGGGGGTGGGTGAGGGTAACCCTAACCCTTGGGGTGGGGTGGGCTGGACGATTTGCCAGGTTTGCCAGCCAACTGCTTGGGGGATGATTTGCTGCGTTTCGCACGGGCCGGCAGCCGGACCACATTTGCCGGCCGCAAGAATGGGGCTCCCTGGATTGCTGGGTTTGTTTGCTGTTACGCCAGGGTTGGAACTCTGAGGTCAGTTTCTCGCGACTTGGTCCACATTCTTCCCATTTGTTGGTCATGGACTTGAAGTAAGCACAGAGTGTTCAAGGCAGATTTGCAGCTTTCAGCTGGAAACCAATTTCGAAATGGTTCCTAGGGATTTTCTCAAACATTGCAGCCAAGGATGTTTGAGACAAAACCGCTTTCTTTTTGGGATGTCAAACTTTTGCCCAAACACCTGTGTTCACAACTGGACCGTATCCGATGGGAACTATTGGCAGAGCGACAAACGGACAAGAAGCAAACGCAAGTCACGTTGTGCAGAAAACACATTCCAACAAGCAGCATACCGTGCCTATGAAACTGAAATGAAGATGAAGGTCTGTGCACAAAGACAACAAAAAAAAACAATCAGCATCTCAACTCCCACCCAGATTCGTGCTCTAAATGCCACCCAAGTTTGTGCTTCCCACAGCACCTTTCCACCAGCATGAGGAGGTACTGGTGAAGAAGAATGGTGCCTTGGTGGGCGGGTACCAGTTTGTTTCGCAGCTCACGCAGCAGCGGAACAACAAGGCCACACTTGTATTTCGACTGCAAGAGGCTGCAGCAAAAATCAGTGTCCCGAGAGTGCTCAGCTTCATTACTTCCCCCTTTTTTGGAAAATCGGACCTCCTCTTCCCATCCTCGCATACCCATGGCGGAGTCCCTCCTTGACAATATCCGTTGCCAAAGCACCGGCAGCCAGGGCAGAACGGGAATTGGCCGAACAGCCAGGGTGGTGGGTGTGGGGGTCTACCACCCCTGCCCCACCCCTGCATCGTGGGTGGGGGGATGTGGTCGACCAACCCCCCCCCCCACCCCCTGCGTGGTGGATGGGGGTCGACCACCCCCCACCACCTCTTCTCGTATTTCCGGGAGCACCAATTTTTCAACCCCAAAAAGTTTTTGCCGTCTTCAGCGCCGGGTGTTTTTTTGAGACCCATATAGGGTCCCCAAAAGCCCCCAAAACCCATTTTTTTCACACCTTCCAAAATGTTTTCTCAAAAACATTTTCTCAAAATTTTGATTTTGAGAGGTTTTTGAAGCAAAAAATGCTTTTTGAAAATCCAAATAAATTCCAAGAGAAAAAATATCAGTAACGTTTGATTGTGCCAAAATTTGGCCCAATTGTTTTTATTTGCTTTTTTTTCACCCCCCTCCTAGAAACTACGAATTTTTAAACCTGAAATTTTTGAGTTTTTTTTTTGATAAAATGTGGTTTTCAATCCAAAAACCATGTATTTTGGTTCATTTTTCAAAGAAATTCAAAACTTTTGCCCAGCCAAGATCCCCGTTTTCCCAGAATTGGTAAAAATGCTGTGGTGGGTGGGGGCGGTCGACCCCCCCCCGCCTCCCGGGTGGGGGATCGACCAGCCCCGCTACCAGGCCTTCCCGTTCTGTCCTGCCGGCAGCCCTACCGGTGCTGCCTGGGCCAATTCGTGGACCATGCGCAATGGCATATCCATATCTTATGAATGTCTTATGTTTCCATCACGCTGTTGTGGGGATTGGTTGGCGTTGAGAGGGCTGTTGTGAACTGATTGCCTGCGACGCTACCGGTGAAGGCGATAACGTTGGGTTCAAAATGGCTTGACTGCCCACGGCATACTCAGTCAAGCAACGTGGATGGATAGTCGCACAGTTTTGGCATCCCATGGTGTCAAACGCTCTTTCATAACGTCTTTTTTCCCATTGTGTGCATTTTTGAGGGCTGACAAATTGTAAGATCGGATTAAAATGCACAGGAGAAAAAAGCAGCACGCTTCAAAAAACACTGCATTTCAGGCATTGAAATTTGGAAAAAGGAGCAGCTTCACCAACCTGCGGTTTGGAACCTGCCTCTCTTTTTTAGCAACGCGGGCGGGTAAAGACCAAAATGCAGCTTCCATTATAGTCTTGTCTTACTTTATTTCTCCGAGCTGCGACGCACTTCTGGTTCCATCAACCCCGGTTACTACTGGACCATTCGGGCTCCGCACTGCGAGATGGTGAGGTCCTGCTTTCCTTGCCGGCTGTTCTGTTCTGGTGTGTTTGTGCGTGCGCGGGGGGTGCGTCTTACTGCTTTTTGTCTCCGGAGTTGGCTGATTCTTAATTCTGCCCTTCGACCGCAAGGAGAAAGAATTACAGCTCAACGAGTTCAACAACGTTCACCACATCGTCCCGTGGACACGTGTTCAACTAACGTGGGAGTATTTGAAAGGTCCAGAAGTGGAATGCCCCTTGAGCCGATATTCTGGTGGGTGGCCTTCAGCGAGTGTGGACATTGTGCGAAAATTGGCACATGTACTCAGCGTCATGGAAGGTGGGTGGACACAACCTGACTGGCCCAAACCAGGTGAACTTTGGGTACGCTGGGGTGTTGATGGTGTTCCTCGATGGAAGACAAATTACCTCACCTTAACAATGGCCCTCACGGGGAAACACCAACGTTTTAAGTTGCATGCAGTGGAGCGGTACGCTCACTGTGCCGTTCTTCTGGGGACAGAAAGTATGGCTTCTGTGAAAGCCCTACTTCAAGGAGCTGGTTTTGATGCCGCTTTGGGGCATTTAGAAGAATTTCCCAGGGTGCTTTTCATTGATGTGTTGTTTGTGGCGTCTGAGGACAAAAAAGAAAACAGATGTAACCTGCTTGGCCCCAGACACCTCTTTGAAAGGCACCCTATTTGCAACAGCCACTGTTGGAGGAAAACAACTGCGAATACGAAATTTCTTCGTGGGTGATCACATGGTGGAATATAAAGTGACAGGTGCAGATGGACCCACAGCAACCGCAGCCGGTCGGGAAATTTGCCCCTTCTGTGCTGCACCACCCGCTGAGGTCACCAACTGGAATGCACTCCCACGAGAATTGGAGACAGCGTCACGGCCGTCAGCAATTCTCACAGCTCTTCCACGAACCCAAGTTCTTCCAGATGCAATGCATGGTGCACACAACATCCTCCACAACATTGCCATACCACTCGTCTTACACCTACTTGACGGCAAGCTGTTTGCCACTGAAGCAAGACAGATAGCTTGGACGGGTATGACAAAAACAGACGGCGGTGAGGAAGAAGAGAAGAAAGCAATTACACTTTCACTGAATTATTGGCGGCAGTCAAACTTGAATTACATGCTGCAGCGTTTGGGGCCTCACGTGCCAGAATGGCAACGCCTGCATCTGCAGGCATTGCTTCAAGACGGTTCTGCCATGGTTAATTTGGCATATCAGGAAATTGTGGGTGCTGAAGACTGGATACGATTCAAAGAAATATCAAAGGATATACGGCAAAGACTTGCTACGTTACATGCGCCAGCCACCGTTCGGGGTCATGTTTGGACTTCACACCTGCCCCTTGCAGGGTTCCTCCCCTTTGCATTTTTTCTTTCACATTTATCTACCCTCACCCCCCCTATTTGCCCCCTCCCCCTAATTGGCAAATTGGGGTTCCTGTTGGACGGTCCATTAGCCAATTAGGGGGGGGTCACGCTCTTTGGCCATTGGCCGGGGTAACCCCCCCTAATTGTCCCCCCCTTATTGGGGGTCCGAAGGAGCCCGACCATTAGCCAAATAGGGGGGGGGGGTGAGGGTAACCCTAACCCTGGGGGTGGGGTGGGCTGGAAGATTTGCCAGGTTTGCCAGCCAACTGCTTGGGGGATGATTTGCTGCGTTTCGCACGGGCCGGCAGCCGGACCACATTTGCCGGCCGCAAGAATGGGGCTCCCTGGATTGCTGGGTTTGTTTGCTGTTTACGCCAGGGCGTTGGAATTCTGAGGTCAGTTTCTCGCGACTTGGTCCACATTCTTCCCATTTGTTGGTCATGGACTTGAAGGTAAGCACAGAGTGTTCAAGGCAGATTTGCAGCTTTCAGCTGGAAACCAATTTCGAAATGGTTCCTAGGGATTTTCTCAAACATTGCAGCCAAGGATGTTTGAGACAAAACCGCTTTCTTTTTGGATGTCAAACGTTTGCCCAAACACCTGTGTTCACAACTGGACCGTATCCGATGGGAACTATTGGCTGAGCGACAACGGACAAGAAGCAAACGCAAGTCACGTTGTGCCAGAAACACATTCCAACAAGCAGCATACCGTGCCTATGAAACTGAAATGAAGATGAAGGTCTGTGCACAAAGACAACAAAAAAAAACAATCAGCATCTCAACTCCCACCCAGATTCGTGCTCTAAATGCCACCCAAGTTTGTGCTTCCCACAGCACCTTTCCGCCAGCATGAGGAGGTACTGGTGAAGAAGAATGGTGCCTTGGTGGGCGGGTACCAGTTTGTTTCGCAGCTCACGCAGCAGCGGAACAACAAGGCCACACTTGTATTTCGACTGCAAGAGGCTGCAGCAAAAATCAGTGTCCCGAGAGTGCTCAGCTTCATTACTTCCCCCTTTTTTGGAAAATCGGACCTCCTCTTCCCATCCTCGCATACCCATGGCGGAGTCCCTCCTTGACAATATCCGTTGCCAAAGCACCGGCAGCCAGGGCAGAACGGGAATTGGCCGAACAGCCAGGGTGGTGGGTGTGGGGGGTCTACCACCCCTGCCCCACCCCTGCATCGTGGGTGGGGGGATGTGGTCGACCAACCCCCCCCCCCACCCCCTGCGTGGTGGATGGGGGTCGACCACCCCCACCACCTCTTCTCGTATTTCCGGGAGCACCAATTTTTCAACCCCAAAAAGTTTTTGCCGTCTTCAGCGCCGGGTGTTTTTTTGAGACCCATATAGGGTCCCCAAAAGCCCCCAAAACCCATTTTTTTCACACCTTCCAAAATGTTTTCTCAAAAACATTTTCTCAAAATTTTGATTTTGAGAGGTTTTTGAAGCAAAAAATGCTTTTTGAAAATCCAAATAAATTCCAAGAGAAAAAATATCAGTAACGTTTGATTGTGCCAAAATTTGGCCCAATTGTTTTTATTTGCTTTTTTTTCACCCCCCTCCTAGAAACTACGAATTTTTAAACCTGAAATTTTTGAGTTTTTTTTTGTGATAAAATGTGGTTTTCAATCCAAAAACCATGTATTTTGGTTCATTTTTCAAAGAAATTCAAAACTTTTGCCCAGCCAAGATCCCCGTTTTCCCAGAATTGGTAAAAATGCTGTGGTGGGTGGGGCGGTCGACCCCCCCCCCGCCTCCCGGGTGGGGGATCGACCAGCCCCGCTACCAGGCCTTCCCGTTCTGTCCTGCCGGCAGCCCTACCGGTGCTGCCTGGGCCAATTCGTGGACCATGCGCAATGGCATATCCATATCTTATGAATGTCTTATGTTTCCATCACGCTGTTGTGGGGATTGGTTGGCGTTGAGAGGGCTGTTGTGAACTGATTGCCTGCGACGCTACCGGTGAAGGCGATAACGTTGGGTTCAAAATGGCTTGACTGCCCACGGCATACTCAGTCAAGCAACGTGGATGGATAGTCGCACAGTTTTGGCATCCCATGGTGTCAAACGCTCTTTCATAACGTCTTTTTTCCCATTGTGTGCATTTTTGAGGGCTGACAAATTGTAAGATCGGATTAAAATGCACAGGAGAAAAAAGCAGCACGCTTCAAAAAACACTGCATTTCAGGCATTGAAATTTGGAAAAAGGAGCAGCTTCACCAACCTGCGGTTTGGAACCTGCCTCTCTTTTTTAGCAACGCGGGCGGGTAAAGACCAAAATGCAGCTTCCATTATAGTCTTGTCTTACTTTATTTCTCCGAGCTGCGACGCACTTCTGGTTCCATCAACCCCGGTTACTACTGGACCATTCGGGCTCCGCACTGCGAGATGGTGAGGTCCTGCTTTCCTTGCCGGCTGTTCTGTTCTGGTGTGTTTGTGCGTGCGCGGGGGGTGCGTCTTACTGCTTTTTGTCTCCGGAGTTGGCTGATTCTTAATTCTGCCCTTCGACCGCAAGGAGAAAGAATTACAGCTCAACGAGTTCAACAACGTTCACCACATCGTCCCGTGGACACGTGTTCAACTAACGTGGGAGTATTTGAAAGGTCCAGAAGTGGAATGCCCTTGAGCCGATATTCTGGTGGGTGGCCTTCAGCGAGTGTGGACATTGTGCGAAAATTGGCACATGTACTCAGCGTCATGGAAGGTGGGTGGACACAACCTGACTGGCCCAAACCAGGTGAACTTTGGGTACGCTGGGGTGTTGATGGTGTTCCTCGATGGAAGACAAATTACCTCACCTTAACAATGGCCCTCACGGGGAAACACCAACGTTTTAAGTTGCATGCAGTGGAGCGGTACGCTCACTGTGCCGTTCTTCTGGGGACAGAAAGTATGGCTTCTGTGAAAGCCCTACTTCAAGGAGCTGGTTTTGATGCCGCTTTGGGGCATTTAGAAGAATTTCCCAGGGTGCTTTTCATTGATGTGTTGTTTGTGGCGTCTGAGGACAAAAAAGAAAACAGATGTAACCTGCTTGGCCCCAGACACCTCTTTGAAAGGCACCCTATTTGCAACAGCCACTGTTGGAGGAAAACAACTGCGAATACGAAATTTCTTCGTGGGTGATCACATGGTGGAATATAAAGTGACAGGTGCAGATGGACCCACAGCAACCGCAGCCGGTCGGGAAATTTGCCCCTTCTGTGCTGCACCACCCGCTGAGGTCACCAACTGGAATGCACTCCCACGAGAATTGAAGCAGCGTCACGGCCGTCAGCAATTCTCACAGCTCTTCCACGAACCCAAGTTCTTCCAGATGCAATGCATGGTGCACACAACATCCTCCACAACATTGCCATACCACTCGTCTTACACCTACTTGACGGCAAGCTGTTTGCCACTGAAGCAAGACAGATAGCTTGGACGGGTATGACAAAAACAGACGGCGGTGAGGAAGAAGAGAAGAAAGCAATTACACTTTCACTGAATTACATGCTGCAGCGTTTGGGGCCTCACGTGCCACAATGGCAACGCCTGCATCTGCAGGCATTGCTTCAAGACGGTTCTGCCGTGGTTAATTTGGCATATAGGAAATTGTGGGTGCTGAAGACTGGATACGATTCAAAGAAATATCAAAGGATATGCGGCAAAGACTTGCTACGTTACATGCGCCAGCCACCGTTTGGGGTCATGTTTGGACTTCACACCTGCCCCTTGCAGGGTTCCTCCCCTTTGCATTTTTTCTTTCACATTTATCTACCCTCACCCCCCCCTATTTGCCCCCCCCCTAATTGGCTAATTGGGGTTCCTGTTGGACGGTCCATTAGCCAATTAGGGGGGGGTCACGCTCTTTGGCCATTGGCCGGGGTAACCCCCCCTAATTGTCCCCCCCTTATTGGGGTCCGAAGGAGCCCGACCATTAACCAAATAGGGGGGGGGTGAGGGTAACCCTAACCCTTGGGGTGGGGTGGGCTGGACGATTTGCCAGGTTTGCCAGCCAACTGCTTGGGGGATGATTTGCTGCGTTTCGCACGGGCCGGCAGCCGGACCACATTTGCCGGCCGCAAGAATGGGGCTCCCTGGATTGCTGGGTTTGTTTGCTGTTTACGCCAGGGCGTTGGAATTCTGAGGTCAGTTTCTCGCGACTTGGTCCACATTCTTCCCATTTGTTGGTCATGGACTTGAAGGTAAGCACAGAGTGTTCAAGGCAGATTTGCAGCTTTCAGCTGGAAACCAATTTCGAAATGGTTCCTAGGGATTTTCTCAAACATTGCAGCCAAGGATGTTTGAGACAAAACCGCTTTCTTTTTGGATGTCAAACGTTTTGCCCAAACACCTGTGTTCACAACTGGACCGTATCCGATGGGAACTATTGGCTGAGCGACAACGGACAAGAAGCAAACGCAAGTCACGTTGTGCCAGAAACACATTCCAACAAGCAGCATACCGTGCCTATGAAACTGAAATGAAGATGAAGGTCTGTGCACAAAGACAACAAAAAAAAACAATCAGCATCTCAACTCCCACCCAGATTCGTGCTCTAAATGCCACCCAAGTTTGTGCTTCCCACAGCACCTTTCCGCCAGCATGAGGAGGTACTGGTTGAAGAAGAATGGTGCCTTGGTGGGCGGGTACCAGTTTGTTTTCGCAGCTCACGCAGCAGCGGAACAACAAGGCCACACTTGTATTTCGACTGCAAGAGGCTGCAGCAAAAATCAGTGTCCCGAGAGTGCTCAGCTTCATTACTTCCCCCTTTTTTGGAAAATCGGACCTCCTCTTCCCATCCTCGCATACCCATGGCGGAGTCCCTCCTTGACAATATCCGTTGCCAAAGCACCGGCAGCCAGGGCAGAACGGGAATTGGCCGAACAGCCAGGGTGGTGGGTGTGGGGGGTCTACCACCCCTGCCCCACCCCTGCATCGTGGGTGGGGGGATGTGGTCGACCAACCCCCCCCCCACCCCCTGCGTGGTGGATGGGGGTCGACCACCCCCCACCACCTCTTCTCGTATTTCCGGGAGCACCAATTTTTCAACCCCAAAAAGTTTTTGCCGTCTTCAGCGCCGGGTGTTTTTTTGAGACCCATATAGGGTCCCCAAAAGCCCCCAAAACCCATTTTTTTCACACCTTCCAAAATGTTTTCTCAAAAACATTTTCTCAAAATTTTGATTTTGAGAGGTTTTTGAAGCAAAAAATGCTTTTTGAAAATCCAAATAAATTCCAAGAGAAAAAATATCAGTAACGTTTGATTGTGCCAAAATTTGGCCCAATTGTTTTTATTTGCTTTTTTTTCACCCCCCTCCTAGAAACTACGAATTTTTAAACCTGAAATTTTTGAGTTTTTTTTTTGATAAAATGTGGTTTTCAATCCAAAAACCATGTATTTTGGTTCATTTTTCAAAGAAATTCAAAACTTTTGCCCAGCCAAGATCCCCGTTTTCCCAGAATTGGTAAAAATGCTGTGGTGGGTGGGGGCGGTCGACCCCCCCCCGCCTCCCGGGTGGGGGATCGACCAGCCCCGCTACCAGGCCTTCCCGTTCTGTCCTGCCGGCAGCCCTACCGGTGCTGCCTGGGCCAATTCGTGGACCATGCGCAATGGCATATCCATATCTTATGAATGTCTTATGTTTCCATCACGCTGTTGTGGGGATTGGTTGGCGTTGAGAGGGCTGTTGTGAACTGATTGCCTGCGACGCTACCGGTGAAGGCGATAACGTTGGGTTCAAAATGGCTTGACTGCCCACGGCATACTCAGTCAAGCAACGTGGATGGATAGTCGCACAGTTTTGGCATCCCATGGTGTCAAACGCTCTTTCATAACGTCTTTTTTCCCATTGTGTGCATTTTTGAGGGCTGACAAATTGTAAGATCGGATTAAAATGCACAGGAGAAAAAGCAGCACGCTTCAAAAAACACTGCATTTCAGGCATTGAAATTTGGAAAAAGGAGCAGCTTCACCAACCTGCGGTTTGGAACCTGCCTCTCTTTTTTAGCAACGCGGGCGGGTAAAGACCAAAATGCAGCTTCCATTATAGTCTTGTCTTACTTTATTTCTCCGAGCTGCGACGCACTTCTGGTTCCATCAACCCCGGTTACTACTGGACCATTCGGGCTCCGCACTGCGAGATGGTGAGGTCCTGCTTTCCTTGCCGGCTGTTCTGTTCTGGTGTGTTTGTGCGTGCGCGGGGGTGCGTCTTACTGCTTTTTGTCTCCGGAGTTGGCTGATTCTTAATTCTGCCCTTCGACCGCAAGGAGAAAGAATTACAGCTCAACGAGTTCAACAACGTTCACCACATCGTCCCGTGGACACGTGTTCAACTAACGTGGGAGTATTTGAAAGGTCCAGAAGTGGAATGCCCCTTGAGCCGATATTCTGGTGGGTGGCCTTCAGCGAGTGTGGACATTGTGCGAAAATTGGCACATGTACTCAGCGTCATGGAAGGTGGGTGGACACAACCTGACTGGCCCAAACCAGGTGAACTTTGGGTACGCTGGGGTGTTGATGGTGTTCCTCGATGGAAGACAAATTACCTCACCTTAACAATGGCCCTCACGGGGAAACACCAACGTTTTAAGTTGCATGCAGTGGAGCGGTACGCTCACTGTGCCGTTCTTCTGGGGACAGAAAGTATGGCTTCTGTGAAAGCCCTACTTCAAGGAGCTGGTTTTGATGCCGCTTTGGGGCATTTAGAAGAATTTCCCAGGGTGCTTTTCATTGATGTGTTGTTTGTGGCGTCTGAGGACAAAAAAGAAAACAGATGTAACCTGCTTGGCCCCAGACACCTCTTTGAAAGGCACCCTATTTGCAACAGCCACTGTTGGAGGAAAACAACTGCGAATACGAAATTTCTTCGTGGGTGATCACATGGTGGAATATAAAGTGACAGGTGCAGATGGACCCACAGCAACCGCAGCCGGTCGGGAAATTTGCCCCTTCTGTGCTGCACCACCCGCTGAGGTCACCAACTGGAATGCACTCCCACGAGAATTGGAGACAGCGTCACGGCCGTCAGCAATTCTCACAGCTCTTCCACGAACCCAAGTTCTTCCAGATGCAATGCATGGTGCACACAACATCCTCCACAACATTGCCATACCACTCGTCTTACACCTACTTGACGGCAAGCTGTTTGCCACTGAAGCAAGACAGATAGCTTGGACGGGTATGACAAAAACAGACGGCGGTGAGGAAGAAGAGAAGAAAGCAATTACACTTTCACTGAATTATTGGCGGCAGTCAAACTTGAATTACATGCTGCAGCGTTTGGGGCCTCACGTGCAGAATGGCAACGCCTGCATCTGCAGGCATTGCTTCAAGACGGTTCTGCCATGGTTAATTTGGCATATCAGGAAATTGTGGGTGCTGAAGACTGGATACGATTCAAAGAAATATCAAAGGATATACGGCAAAGACTTGCTACGTTACATGCGCCAGCCACCGTTCGGGGTCATGTTTGGACTTCACACCTGCCCCTTGCAGGGTTCCTCCCCTTTGCATTTTTTCTTTCACATTTATCTACCCTCACCCCCCCTATTTGCCCCCCCCCTAATTGGCAAATTGGGGTTCCTGTTGGACGGTCCATTAGCCAATTAGGGGGGGTCACGCTCTTTGGCCATTGGCCGGGGTAACCCCCCCTAATTGTCCCCCCCTTATTGGGGGTCCGAAGGAGCCCGACCATTAGCCAAATAGGGGGGGGGTGAGGGTAACCCTAACCCTGGGGGGGGTGGGCTGGAAGATTTGCCAGGTTTGCCAGCCAACTGCTTGGGGGATGATTTGCTGCGTTTCGCACGGGCCGGCAGCCGGACCACATTTGCCGGCCGCAAGAATGGGGCTCCCTGGATTGCTGGGTTTGTTTGCTGTTTACGCCAGGGCGTTGGAATTCTGAGGTCAGTTTCTCGCGACTTGGTCCACATTCTTCCCATTTGTTGGTCATGGACTTGAAGGTAAGCACAGAGTGTTCAAGGCAGATTTGCAGCTTTCAGCTGGAAACCAATTTCGAAATGGTTCCTAGGGATTTTCTCAAACATTGCAGCCAAGGATGTTTGAGACAAAACCGCTTTCTTTTTGGATGTCAAACGTTTGCCCAAACACCTGTGTTCACAACTGGACCGTATCCGATGGGAACTATTGGCTGAGCGACAACGGACAAGAAGCAAACGCAAGTCACGTTGTGCCAGAAACACATTCCAACAAGCAGCATACCGTGCCTATGAAACTGAAATGAAGATGAAGGTCTGTGCACAAAGACAACAAAAAAAAACAATCAGCATCTCAACTCCCACCCAGATTCGTGCTCTAAATGCCACCCAAGTTTGTGCTTCCCATAGCACCTTTCCGCCAGCATGAGGAGGTACTGGTGAAGAAGAATGGTGCCTTGGTGGGCGGGTACCAGTTTGTTTCGCAGCTCACGCAGCAGCGGAACAACAAGGCCACACTTGTATTTCGACTGCAAGAGGCTGCAGCAAAAATCAGTGTCCCGAGAGTGCTCAGCTTCATTACTTCCCCCTTTTTTGGAAAATCGGACCTCTCTTCCCATCCTCGCATACCCATGGCGGAGTCCCTCCTTGACAATATCCGTTGCCAAAGCACCGGCAGCCAGGGCAGAACGGGAATTGGCCGAACAGCCAGGGTGGTGGGTGTGGGGGTCTACCACCCCTGCCCCCCCTGCATCGTGGGTGGGGGGATGTGGTCGACCAACCCCCCCCCCCCCCTGCGTGGTGGATGGGGGTCGACCACCCCACCACCTCTTCTCGTATTTCCGGGAGCACCAATTTTTCAAACCCAAAAAGTTTTTGCCGTCTTCAGCGCCGGGTGTTTTTTTGAGACCCATAGGGTAAAAGCCCCCAAAACCCATTTTTTTCACACCTTCCAAAATGTTTCTCAAAAAACATTTTCTCAAAATTTTGATTTTGAGAGGTTTTTGAAACAAAAAATGCTTTTTGAAAATCCAAATAAATTCCAAGAGAAAAAATATCAGTAACGTTTGATTGTGCCAAAATTTGGCCCAATTGTTTTTATTTGCTTTTTTTTCACCCCCCTCCTAGAAACTACGAATTTTTAAACCTGAAATTTTTGAGTTTTTTTGTGATAAAATGTGGTTTTCAATCCAAAAACCATGTATTTTGGTTCATTTTTCAAAGAAATTCAAAACTTTTGCCCAGCCAAGATCCCCGTTTTCCCAGAATTGGTAAAAATGCTGTGGTGGGTGGGGGGCGGTCGACCCCCCCCCGCCTCCCCGGGGGGGGGATCGACCAGCCCCGCTACCAGGCCTTCCCGTTCTGTCCTGCCGGCAGCCCTACCGGTGCTGCCTGGGCCAATCGTGGACCATGCGCAATGGCATATCCATATCTTATGAATGTCTTATGTTTCCATCACGCTGTTGTGGGGATTGGTTGGCGTTGAGAGGGCTGTTGTGAACTGATTGCCTGCGACGCTACCGGTGAAGGCGATAACGTTGGTTAAAATGGCTTGACTGCCCACGGCATACTCAGTCAAGCAACGTGGATGGATAGTCGCACAGTTTTGGCATCCCATGGTGTCAAACGCTCTTTCATAACGTCTTTTTTCCCATTGTGTGCATTTTTGAGGGCTGACAAATTGTAAGATCGGATTAAAATGCACAGGAGAAAAAAGCAGCACGCTTCAAAAAACACTGCATTTCAGGCATTGAAATTTGGAAAAAGGAGCAGCTTCACCAACCTGCGGTTTGGAACCTGCCTCTCTTTTTTAGCAACGCGGGCGGTAAAGACCAAAATGCAGCTTCCATTATAGTCTTGTCTTACTTTATTTCTCCGAGCTGCGACGCACTTCTGGTTCCATCAACCCGGTTACTACTGGACCATTCGGGCTCCGCACTGCGAGATGGTGAGGTCCTGCTTTCCTTGCCGGCTGTTCTGTTCTGGTGTGTTTGTGCGTGCGCGGGGGGTGCGTCTTACTGCTTTTTGTCTCCGGAGTTGGCTGATTCTTAATTCTGCCCTTCGACCGCAAGGAGAAAGAATTACAGCTCAACGAGTTCAACAACGTTCACCACATCGTCCCGTGGACACGTGTTCAACTAACGTGGAGTATTTGAAAGGTCCAAGAATGGAATGTTTGAGCCGATATTCTGGTGGGTGGCCTTCAGCGAGTGTGGACATTGTGCGAAAATTGGCACATGTACTCAGCGTCATGGAAGGTGGGTGGACACAAACCTGACTGGCCCAAACCAGGTGAACTTTGGGTACGCTGGGGTGTTGATGGTGTTTCCTCGATGGAAGACAAATTACCTCACCTTAACAATGGCCCTCACGGGGAAACACCAACGTTTTAAGTTGCATGCAGTGGAGCGGTACGCTCACTGTGCCGTTCTTCTGGGGACAGAAAGTATGGCTTCTGTGAAAGCCCTACTTCAAGGAGCTGGTTTTGATGCCGCTTTGGGGCATTTAGAAGCTTTCCAGGGTGCTTTTCATTGATGTGTTGTTTGTGGCGTCTGAGGACAAAAAAGAAAACAGATGTAACCTGCTTGGCCCAGACACCTCTTTGAAAGGCACCCTATTTGCAACAGCCACTGTTGGAGGAAAACAACTGCGATACGAAATTTCTTCGTGGGTGATCACATGGTGGAATATAAAGTGACAGGTGCAGATGGACCCACAGCAACCGCAGCCGGTCGGGAAATTTGCCCCTTCTGTGCTGCACCACCCGCTGAGGTCACCAACTGGAATGCACTCCCACGAGAATTGAGAGCAGCGTCACGGCCGTCAGCAATTCTCACAGCTCTTCCACGAACCCAAGTTCTTCCAGATGCAGTGCATGGTGCACACAACATCCTCCACAACATTGCCATACCACTCGTCTTACACTACTTGACGGCAGCTGTTTGCCACTGAAGCAAGACAGATTAGCTTGGACGGGTATGACAAAAAGACGGCGTGAGGACGAAGAGAGAAAGCAATTACACTTTCACTGAATTACATGCTGCAGCGTTTTGGGGCCTCACGTGCAGAATGGCAACGCCTGCATCTGCAGGCATTGCTTCAAGACGGTTCTGCCATGGTTAATTTGGCATATCAGGAAATTGTGGGTGCTGAAGACTGGATACGATTCAAAGAAATATCAAAAGGATATGCGGCAAAGACTTGCTACGTTACATGCGCCAGCCACCGTTCGGGGTCATGTTTGGACTTTCACCCTGCCCCTTGCAGGGTTCTCCCTTTGCATTTTTTCTTTCACATTTATCTACCCTCACCCCCCTATTTGCC
>CAAHFI010640293.1:0-10984 GCA_900893395.1 Euglena gracilis
GTAAGAAGCACCCCCCGCGCACGCACAAACACACCAGAACAGAACAGCCGGCAAGGAAAGCAGGACCTCACCATCTCGCAGTGCGGAGCCCGAATGGTCCCCTGGGGCCCAAAATGGGCCTTGTCCGGAGAAGGTAATGAGCAATCGGTTGAAAACAATTGTTGGTCAAAGGGGGTGCCGGTAGACACCAATTGTCGCCGCTGCAACACCCATGCCGGGAGGGGCTGAATTACACACCTAAGTGACACCTCGGACACCGCGGGCTTCACACTTTGCCCAAGGGAAGGCATTTGAGGCCGTGCCTTGCTCGCCCGGCGGTGTTGCTTAGATCGTTCTGGTGCGCTGGGTTGGCGGTCCCTGCTTAGCACCCTTTTCGCCGGAGTTGGCTGACTCTGATTTTTCCCTTCGACAGCCAGAAGAAAGAAACAGCGAATACACCATCAATTCAGAGAAGAAGAGGACATTTAATCAATTAGAATTATCCAGAAAGTCACGCTCGTACAGAACCTCGAATCAAAAGATGTTTATATTTAAAGGACCTCCATAAAAGATGCAACTTTAAAGAAGTAGAGCGCTGGAGACCTTCCAGAGGGAGCATCAGCAGCAGCTGGACAAGCTGACGACGCGGGTCGACTGTGGCGAACCGTGGTTGCCCCTTTCCCAGAAGGAATTTTCCCAAAAGAAACTTCCACAAACCAAACCCCCGAAAGTGATGGCCACGGATCCTGGCAGACAGTGGTCATAAGACCCCGCAAGGGGCAGAAGCAACAACGTCGCAGGCCAACCCGGCCATTGGAACTAGGGCCACGGGGACCAACAATTCAAAACACATAATGTGTTCAAGCGGGGCTATTGCAGCCAAAAACGTACAGGCCATGAAGGCACAACAGGCCATGACAGCACAACCAGCCATGAAGGCATCCGCATCCACAGAATTCGGTGGATCAAAGGCCAAGGTGGCCGTCTTTACCAAAGCCTCACAACCCATGGGAGGGGCAGAAAAGGTCAAATACACCCCCGCAACCTTTCTAATTCACATCACCCCTCAGGGTTAAAGGGTGGGGCCCCAAGATTTCCAGTGGGCTTGGAAAAACCCAAACTCCTTCAGGGGTAAAGGAATAGCCCCCGCAGCCCCCCAAGATTATCAATGGGCGTTGCGTCCCAGATCAAAGAAAAGTCAATGGGGACCATCAACAATTCAAGAGGGACAGTGGGGCCAGGATTTTTATCAAGGTCCCTGGGCCTATCATCATCAAGCTCAAGACCAACAATTTCAAGGCCATTGGGGCCATCAATTGACAGATTGGGGGAAACCCCAGAAGCTAAAAGATTGTCCACCAACAGGGGATTAAAATATAATACCTCAGTGGAAGGGCCAGGAGGATGTCCCCACAGGAACAGTGGAGGACAAGGGATCAACCCCTCCTCAAGTTTCTTCTTCAGTGCTCGTGGAAGAGACAAGTCAAAACAAGGAGGACACCCAAAAAGGGGCCCCTATGGTATGTCAAATGACAACACCAATGGCAAAGTGGAGGATCAGAGAGCCTGTGAGCAGAGCATGCACCCCCCCAGCAACCCTTGCAGAATGCTGCATCCTAGGGGCAATAGGGGTGCAATGTCCAACAACCATTACCCAAACCCCTGAAAATCACCTGACTGGGATAAAAAATTTCATGGAAGAAAAATGGCGAGACACCCCCCTGCACCAAGGACTGCAGAAAAGTCTAAAACGCTGTCAAACATGCCCCACCCAGCAACATGTAAATTGATCAGAAATAGAACTAAACCCCTGGGTAAATCAACCAAAGTTGTCCACCCACCCTAAACGAAATACGAAAAAACTGGTTCAAAAAAAAGTTTCGGATTCAGAAACCCAGCATCTGATCCAATGATTTATAATTTAAAAAACAGAAGGGGGAATTATAAATGGAGGATGATCAGCGACTTCAGAGACAAAATCAGCAGTTTCCAGTAAAACATTTCATGCTGGACCATATCCAGCATATTTTTCCAGTTTTGGAAAAAGGCCACTGGGATGCAAAAATAAACCACAGGAGATGCTTATTTTCACATACCAGTAAGTTCAGCCCTAAGGCCATTCCTAAGACATCAGGTGGCGGAATGGCAGACCAGATGGAATGAGCAGGCTGCTTTGGGCTAAATGTAATGCCCCAAATTTTCATGTCAGTCATGAAAACGTTGAAAAAAATATGGAAACAAACGGGCATCCATGTTTTTTTTAGCTGCACGACATTTTACTGGTGGCCCCCAACCAAAACACTTTGCGACATCACCTGAACACATTCGTTAAGGATTTGTTAAATCAGCGTTGAAAATAAATGTGAAAAAGTCCACCCTGCAGCCCACACAAGTGGTAACACATCTTGGCTTTCCACTAAACGTCCAAGAAGGAAAGTTACACGTGCCCCCCCCAGAATGGAAAAACCATAAAAAAGGAGCTGGGAAAATTTTTAGAGAATGACTACATGTGAAAAACGAAGCTAGCTGCCATTTTGGGCCTAAAAAGGTGTAATTTAATTGCCCTGCCCTTTTTAAGGGCTTTTACGGATACCCTGGAAAATTTTCTGGTGGCAAAGTCCACAGCTCCCTGCATTTCAAAACAACCCATTTCCGAGTAAATTAAGTCCCAATTAACGAAAAAAAAAAGTCTACTGGACACCTGGGGGAGTAGACCTTTCCCCCAAAAGGAAATAACATGCCTGTTGGGGGGGTATACATTCACTAATGAAGCTATTCACTGCATACGTTACTGAAGCCGCGGGACCCTGTGACCACATTTGAAATTTTAAATGCATGGCGTTGTGCCCGTGCCATGCATCCCCCACACAGAAAATTGGAAAGAGGGCAGAAGGAAAGAGCAGCACTGGGGCGCAAGGGTGTAGACCTACCCACAGGACCCACACGAACCACACAAGGTGAGTGGGTGTCTCTACAGCGCTGGAATTACACCAGAGTTGCTCACCCGGCCAGGCGAAGCAACAAAAGAGCACTGGTGTAAGTGGTGCCCGGCCACTCACCGCACAGCAAACTGGGCCAGAAGCGAAGTTAGCGCCGGCCATAAAAAGACACGAAGCCTTAGTGCAAGTGAATTTTGCAGAATACTCCATTTTGCATATAAATGTAAAGGACCTCAGTGCAGCTATCAGCAGTGTGAAAAGTTTAAGCAAACCTGGAGAAACGGTTTCTTTTTCAGTGGACAACCAGGTAATCTACTATTACCTAACCGAAGGGGGAGGGGGCAGAAGGATCCCTTTATCAGCTTGTTAAGACCATTTTTCAAATGTTTCAATTAGCACCAAGTAAACAGCCAAGTCAACTCGGTGCCTACAAACAAATTCCTGGCAGAACCCATAAAGAGATGGGAAAGGTACAGGGGGGATTACTCTTTAGAACCCGAACTTTTTCACTGGCTGAAGCAGTTTTGAAAAAATTTTCATACAGCTAGAAACATATTTATTTGCCTCCCCAGAAAACAAAAAACAACTACCCAAAAACAGCAGTGGGTGCTTTACAACGTCCGCTGGACAGCATGGGGGATCTTTATGCAAATCCCCCCAGGTCATTTGTTCAAAAATTTCTACCCAAGTTAATGACGTTTCCCCAGGCCAAAGTTTTGATGGCCACCCCCTACTGGGATTCAGCCTCATAATGGCTCCGCTTAATAAAGATGAAAGTACCATGCACCCCAGGTCGCCCTGCCATGCATGATTTTATCAATCAAATTTTGGGGGGGAAGCAAACACAAATTGAAACCATTAACGATTTCCTTGTGAGAAATCCCACATCTAGGCGTTATCAAAGTGCATTTTCGCTTCTGTGTGTTGCTTTGGGGAAAATGGGGGTAACCCCCCATGAAACCACCACAGACCAGGTGGCTGACGCCTTAATTCAACTATTCCAATTTTCCAAGGCACATGCCCGTAATGCATACACTGCTATGCTTTTGATTCCTGGGTTTGGTGAGTTGAGATTACACACACCTTACAAGAGACGTTGTAACCAAAATCTGGAGAAGTATGGGGCATTTTGGTATCCACTACCAATCCTCCTGTGGCTGGCAAAGGAGCCTATGCCCACTGATGTTTGTACATTGCGAACACAGCATAATTGTTGCTCACAAATCCTATGTTTATACCGATTCCAGACTTGGCACAAGTCAAACGAACCACCGCTGTGTTGGGTAGGGCATCCTACATCAAAATTCACCGTAAGGGCCAGAAATTCTACAAGTGGGAAAGGGTTGTGTCCATACCAAAGTGCCAACAAATAAGCCCATTTCATTTAATGATGTCCTATGTGGCTGGTTTATTCGTCAGACATGGGGATCAGCTTCTAATATCATTAAAATCCCCCTTAATGGCCATAAGAGCAGATATCATTGATTCCACAACAAAAAAAGTTGTCCAAGCATGGGGTGACCCACCAGGTGTTGGGGGCGCTCTCCACCAATGGGACAGGAGTTGGTTTACTCAGAAAGTTGGGCCTTTCTGCCCAATAAGTATGTGAAATTGGCCAGTGGAGGGGGGTGGAGGTTTTCACATCCCATAACCAAAGACTTGGCTCACAAGGGGTCATGGAAAATGCCCTGGCCCTCGGCATTTCAGTGCATAATCAGGCCTTATAAGGGTAAAGTGCGGAACCCGAGGTGTCTCGTACTCCTTCCAGGCAAACCAGGCAAGGGAGGAAGGGACACCGAGGCGAAGCACAAAGACCTTGTGAACCTGACACCCACCTGTAAATGAAAAGTTGTCTTCAAAAGCCCTTGGTCATACAATGGGGTCCAGGTGGGGCAAAAAGGTGTCGGGGTTGCCCCTCCTGAGGTCCCTGTGAAGGGACCCCTGGTGACGCTACCTGTGTAGGATCGTTTAAATTTGAGCCCATCGGGCCCACCTGGTGGGGATTCTCCCCTTGGTGGAAAACTGGGGTAGGGGGGGGGTGTTGGTGTAAATGAATCTGCAGAATTAGAAAATGACACACTTTGAAATCTTTAATTTGGAATAGCTTTTCAATGGAACTTGATATTTTTTGAAAAAATACATTGACTTGAATTGCATTTCAATTGACTTGCAAGCAAACAGTTGGTGAAAAAAATAGACAGATTGTGAACAGAGTGAACAGAGCCCTGTGCAGGGAAAAATACTATTGTGGGGGGCTTTTGCAAAGCCCGGAGGGCTTGAGCATCCCCTTGCGGGTTGCCTGTTTGGCCCCCTCAACCTTCCCCCTCCTTTACTTTCTCTTGCCTCAGTCAAAATGGGCTGTGGGGCCTCCTTGGGGGCCAAGGGGGTATCAAAAGGCCCTTGGGGGCCTTGCAGCCGCCTGGCGGCCCTTCGTAGACCCTTTAGGCACCCTTGGGACCCCTCCTTGGGGCGGGCACCCTCGGACCGCGCACAAGGGGGGACCCCGCCAGGGGCAAGAAGACACATATCCAAATCGGAGCAGCGTCGTCAGCCAAGTCCGGTGCAGAGGCACTAAGCAGAGACTCCGAACCCAGCACACCAAAACAATCCAAACAACACCGCCGGCGAACAAGGCATAGCCTCACATGTCCTCCCTTGTCGGTTTGCTCCGAGGGATTACGACGCCTTGCACTTCCCCCAAGTGGGGTCATGCCCTGTTAGCCGGCTGTTTGAATGTGAATGTTTTTAGGTGGTTAGACTTTTTCCTATTAGTGAATTGTTTTGCCGAGTTGGCTCCTCCCTATGGTGCTGGTCCAGTGTTTCTCGGCGGCAGACCCTGAGGAGATACAATCGCTCTACGACTGTATTGCTCCGCTGCCACCGGTTTGTGGAGGTCGCATAGCAGCTGAGGTTCTCTACCATGACCAAACCCTACAACGAGGTGTGGCTCTTCTCCCCCGCCCTGACGTGCGAGGTCGAAATGGGGTCGCCGTTTGAGCTGTCTGAAAAAGGCCTAGTTGGCATTCAAGCTCTGTAAGACCAGCTGCCGTGCAACGGGGATGGAGAAGTTCCCCGCCGAAGCTGCAGAACCTGGCGGTGCGGCGATGACGTTGGACGCGAATGGCCGCGCGGCCGAAAGGACGGCCAAGGACGAGGAGGAAGAGGATTTGTATATCCGTTGTTTTTTTGAAGGGCTACCTAAATTCGAAGGCCATAAGGACAACCCGCAGGTCAACAAAAACCGGCAGGTCTCCACCTGCAGGGAGGAAAAGCTGCTGCGGGCCCTCCAGCAAAGAGTTTTGATTTTCTTGAGAATGTATGCAATGATCCATGAATGAGTGCAAGCTGACAAGGTGGTGCTGTTCCGGCAGTTATTCTACTTGTTGTTGGAGTTGGACAGGTTGCTGGTGGCAAAACAAAATGGAGGTTTATTTCAGATTGCAGGGGAAAAAACACATTCTTCCACGTAAAGAAGTTCACCCTGGATCACATGCATGGCATCTACCCCTTTCTCCAAAAAGGTCACTGGGGTGCAAAAATGAATTTAAAGATGCCTATTTTCATGTTCCCCTGCACGACACCTGTAACCCTTATCTAAGGGACAGAGCGGGGTAGGTGGTAGGAGGTCTGGCAGTATCAGGAAGCCCCCTTTGAGCTGTACATCGTGCCCCAGGTTTTTCAAGCCTGATGGTAAAATTCGAAAAAAGATGGCATCAAAGGGGAATTGAGGTGTAATGTTCTATCTAGACGTCCTACTAATAACAACTCCAAGCCCAGCCCCCTTAACAAAACACTTCAACCTGTTGGTAAAGGATTTAATGACCTGTGGGTTCAAAATAAATGTCAGGAAAAATACACTGCATCCCAGCCAATTGCTTTCCAATGGGGTTTCTAATCAACTTTCAGGAACGAAAGGTGCAACTCTCCCTCCAAAAGACAAAAGGGGTCAGAAAATATCTAGTACAGTTCATTACAAAGGACGTCATGTCTAAAAGGCAGGTAGCTTCCTTTTTCGAAAGAATGAAAAATACCGTGGCCCTGTCCTTTTTAAATGCTTCACAAAAATGCCCTCAATTTTCTGACAGATCTTTCCCAGGACCCTTGTATGTCATCTCACCCGATCTCCCAGGACATAAAAGAGGAACTAAAAAATATAAATTAAATAAATAAAATATTAGCTGGGAATTTGGTCAGGAATACCATTTGTTCAAAAAAAACACAAAAATCCTGCCTTCAAACACCAGCACCCTGGGTTGTGGGGGACTGGACCCAGCATCAGGTCATTTCATCCAGGAGTACTGGAGGAAAAAACAATCTCTTCACATAAATGTAACAGAACTCCTGGCAGCCAAAAAAACAGTCAGATCCCTGGCAAAAACAAACGACAGAGTTTGCCTTTGTGCATACTATCATGTGATACTTTTTTACTTCAGCAATGATGGGGAGAAAAAAAAATTAAAAATTTTGGTCACCATTTTTCCACTGGCTGACCAACAACAATGTCACCCTGGATGTGAAATGGGTTCATTCCAGCCAGTGCCTGGCAGACCCTCTCAGCAGGTGGGTACAAGACAGAAGGGATTACTCCCTGGACAAAATCATGTTGCATCATGCGCTGCCACTCCGCAAAGGCGGACCGGCCGGGCACGTTGTAGGCGTCACTGGCTTGGCGCCCCTTCCTCGGGCCTCCGACGCACTGGTGTGCCAGGCCACGACTGATGACTGCTGACGCTACTCCACATTGACTTTTTCCATGTTAATGTTTTATCACAGAACATTTGCGTGTTTTTTTTTCCGTCACACGTGACGGCACGTACAGTAATTCTCATCCTCTGGCGGTCACTAGTTGAAATAAAGTGTTTATTTTTTGTGACTCAAAAGTGTCCACGTCAGCTGTTGGCCAGAGGTCTATTTGGTAGGTTGATGGCTGTTTCTTCTGCCATAAAATATTATTCCTTTTCTCGGCTTTCTAAAGTGGCTGGCACAACAGAGGGTACTCGGGCACCGACCTACAATGTCCCAACTGGCACCTTTGCACAAGCACCTGTCCTCCTGGCCCCTGCTGACTCCTTCCCAGGGACCGTTCAGGGGTCCCTTTGCATCTCTGAATGAGAAAAGAAACTTGAATGTGT
Source organism: Euglena gracilis (assembly GCA_900893395.1). NCBI lineage: Eukaryota > Euglenozoa > Euglenophyceae > Euglenales > Euglenaceae > Euglena > Euglena gracilis. The sequence goes on from CAAHFI010640293.1 coordinate 8,051, forward strand.
TATCCATAGATTCAGGGAGTTTTTTCCGAAAACAGATGAAACTGGTTTATTGTTAAATTTTGATAGCTTAATGTGAAGATTCGTCCCGACATATTTTACTCAATGCCTGTTGCTGAGTCGTATGACTGCTTACCCTTTTTTTGCAAGCCAGGCATACTCAGAATTTCCGCGTACCCACAACCTCACCCCAAGCTTCCTGGCCTCCAGACCCGTCCACGTGCCCTGAGCTTGGCTCGACATTGGGCTGCAGCCGCAGAGCCCGCAGCAGTGCCGTCTTTCCGCTGTGCTCAACATCTGACAGAGATCCTGCGTACAGGATGCCTTTGAGTGGAACGTATGGAGATTTTCGAAAAAAACCTGTTGACAGCAACAGGGCTGGAGGGGATGTGCGGGGCAGTCGTAAATGTTCTTTTTTGTTTTGTAGCTTAAATTTGAAAATTGGAAAAAAGGGCAGTTTTGTGCATTGTTGTGCATTTTGGCGTTTCATTGCATTTTTTTTAACTTATTTCTGCATATTTGTGGTCTCTTGCTTTTCCCGCACATTGTTTTTATAATTTCCCATTTTTTTGTAATTTTTACTCATTTCTCTGTTTTGTTGTAAAGTTTGTCAATTTTTTGCAGACAAAGAGGAAATATGCGAAACTGAAAATATGGAAAAAAGCATCCCAAACACGGCAGCAATTTCAAAGAAGTCAGACGAAAATATGGAGAACAAGTTCGTTTGAAATTTTTAAAAACGTGTCGCACAGTGTCAGTTCTGTGTAACGCTACGATACACTTGTGTCCGGCAGATGCCTAGATCAACAAGGGATGTGGATGACACACAATCATGGTGATCAAAAAGCAGAATAAATTGACCCACCAGTCCCAGAATTGCAAACCTGTGGCTGCTTTCCCGTCGAGGCTCGCAACCTGTTCACCGAGCGCCACCGCATTCTGCCGGGACTCCGGGGGCCAGCCCCTGACGGGAGAAACGGTCGTGGTGGCGATGGACCCCCTCCGGTGGGAAGGGGGGGGGTTCATCTCAGCGGTGCTTGCGCACCTGGGGCGCCTGCTGGGCTCGCTAGTGGTCACCTGGGAATTACCCGCGCCCCAGTACTGCCCCCGCTAGGTGGGCGGCCCCTGCGCAGCTATGCCATGTGCCCCATCGGGAGGTCGCTGTGGCTGCAACCACGACCCGAGAGTGGACTGATGAACGGTGTATGAAGGAGGACACCAGATGGCCGGCACCGATGGCAGGGTGACCCCTGCAGAGCTTGTGGCACCGTGGACTGGGCGCAACGGACGGGCCGCCCCCCTGCGTTTCGGGGCTAGCTCCCCGGTGGGTGCCCGCGGCAGCCGCTACTGAGCAGTGGCGTCGGAGTACCCCAGGGAACTCCTTCAAGGTCTCGCGGAGGGCCGATTTCCAACGCGCCGTGCCGTCCCGACGTATGCAGCGCAACAGGCCTGCAGCTTGGCTCTCCACACCTGGGAAGACTGTTGGGCTGTCAGGAGAGCAGGCCCTGTTAACAGAGCTCCTTGACCAGGCGGCATACCTCGAAAGGCTAACACCCCAGCCACTGGAGAAGCTTGGAACACATGCGCTCCAGCCGGTGGGGACGATCCAATTGGCGGCGTAGAGTGCACGCCTTCGTGGAATCGTAAGCAAGACGCCGCGTTTGGGGCGCGTCAGCCAGCCCCCGGCCAGCTGGGCGACGACTTCGAGTGCCTGCAGCAAAGCCAGAGATAGAGAGAAGACACCGAATGAGGGACAGGCGTAAAAAAATTCTGCCCACCTGGCGGGGGCCCGCAGAGCCTGGAAGGGCTGGCAGAGCCAGCCCGGAGGGATTGGCCATGGCGACACCCAGGATATTGTCCCGGGCGTCACGTGTAAAATGGCAATGTCGGGGCTGTGGCCCCCGTCCAGCACATCTTCCAGGACGGCGGCCGACTGTATGAGGCGTAGGGAAGCAGCGTTGGCTAGGATGAGGTCGATGCGGGAGGCGGACCCGACCGCTTACGAGTGCAGATTGCGGTACGTCATGGGTAGGGACGGCCCAAGCAGGGATAGGTGGGAGTAGTGCCACGGGCACCAGGACCCAGCAGGTGCCCTAAAAGGGGGGACACCGGCAGCTTGGCGCTGCTTAGGCCCCGATAATCCCGGGCCGGGCAAATGGAGCCATTGAAGTCCCCGACCAGCAGCGTAGGAACCTGCATGTCGAGGGACTGGTTGACCTCGATCAGGGCCGTGTCGAATGCCGACCTTTCGGCGTCCTGTGTTCCCATGGGTGCATAAAGGGGGAGCAGGAGCTGGCCGAGGGGCAGGCCCAGGCGGGGCGACGTCCCAGGCGTTGTGACGCCTCATGGCCGCAAGGCGTCGCCAGGTGGAACAGGTCGTCGGGAAAGGCACAGGAAGTCCTGAGCGAGAGAGGAGCCCACGCCGCACGAGCGCCAGTACTTGGAGTGGGGCATAATGGCTGCAGGACGGCCGTGGCACAGGTGCATCCCCGCACCCCGGGCGGTGGTGTGTGCGACCTCCAGCTGGAGGAGGGCAAGATGTGTTTCCTGGATAGCCAGGATATCCACGGGATGGAGGATGCCACCATGGCAGCCTTGGGGGCCGACCAATGGGACATGTTCCAGGACAGGTTCCACCCCACCGAGGCGTCAGGCATCGGCCGCGGGATCCTTCGGGCTGGACCGTTTCAGCCCTGGTCCAGGGTAAGATGGCAGGGCAAGGCCCATGTCCACATCACCTCCACAAGCCCCATCTTGGGCCGGAGCCAACAGCAGCGACATTCCCGAAGTTGGGAACAACGGGACGGGCGCCGGTGGCCCATTGGGTTGCTGGACATAACCTGAGGTTTGTGGCCGCCCGAGTCGCTCCCCCGCAACCAAGAGCGAGCCTCGCCCCTGGGGACAGAGAGGAGAGCCACCACGCCTCCGTGCTCCGCC
>CAAHFI010642012.1:0-23431 GCA_900893395.1 Euglena gracilis
GGTTCCCATTATGTTCCCAGGGATAGTATTCCAGTGTGCCGGCCGGATTAGTGCCTACGGGTGTGAAAACATGCGGATGTCATATAACTTGCAAATTTTGAAAGAATCTGGATGGTGCTCTGGACCCCAAATGTGAGTACCACTAGGTCAGCCACCTGGCCCAAGGTATAGGGTCATATGGGGCTCAAACTGGAAACCGATTGGGGTTCCCATTATGTTCCCAGGGATAGGTATTCCAGTGTGCCGGCCGGATTAGTGCCTACGGGTGTGAAAAACATGCGGATGTCATATAACTTGCAAATTTGAAAGAATCTGGATGGGTGCTCTGGGACCCAAATGTGAGTACCACTAGGTCAGCCCACCTGGGCCCAAGGTATAGGGTCATATGGGCCTCAAACTGGAAACCGATTGGGGTTCCCATTATGTTCCCAGGGATAGTATTCCAGTGTGCCGGCCGGATTAGTGCCTACGGGTGTGAAAAACATGCGGATGTCATATAACTTGCAAATTTTGAAAGAATCTGGATGGGTGCTCTGGGACCCCAAATGTGAGTACCACTAGGTCAGCCCACCTGGCCCAAGGTATAGGGTCATATGGGCTCAAACTGGAAACCGATTGGGGGTTCCCATTATGTTCCCAGGGATAGTATTCCAGTGTGCCGGCCGGATTAGTGCCTACGGGTGTGAAAAACATGCGGATGTCATATAACTTGCAAATTTTGAAAGAATCTGGATGGGTGCTCTGGGACCCCAAATGTGAGTACCACTAGGTCAGCCCACCTGGGCCCAAGGTATAGGGTCATATGGGCTCAAACTGGAAACGATTGGGGGTTCCATTATGTTCCCAGGGATAGGTATTCCAGTGTGCCGGCCGGATTAGTGCCTACGGGTGTGAAAAACATGCGGATGTCATATAACTTGCAAATTTTGAAAGAATCTGGATGGGTGCTCTGGGACCCCAAATGTGAGTACCACTAGGTCAGCCCACCTGGGCCCAAGGTATAGGGTCATATGGGCCTCAAACTGGAAACCGATTGGGGTTCCCATTATGTTCCCAGGGATAGGTATTCCAGTGTGCCGGCCGGATTAGTGCCTACGGGTGTGAAAAACATGCGGATGTCATATAACTTGCAAATTTTGAAAGAATCTGGATGGGTGCTCTGGGACCCCAAATGTGAGTACCACTAGGTCAGCCCACCTGGGCCCAAGGTATAGGGTCATATGGGCCTCAAACTGGAAACCGATTGGGGTTCCCATTATGTTCCCAGGGATAGGTATTCCAGTGTGCCGGCCGGATTAGTGCCTACGGGTGTGAAAAACATGCGGATGTCATATAACTTGCAAATTTTGAAAGAATCTGGATGGGTGCTCTGGGACCCCAAATGTGAGTACCACTAGGTCAGCCCACCTGGGCCCAAGGTATAGGGTCATATGGGCTCAAACTGGAAACCGATTGGGGGTTCCCATTATGTTCCCAGGGATAGGTATTCCAGTGTGCCGGCCGGATTAGTGCCTACGGGTGTGAAAAACATGCGGATGTCATATACTTGCAAATTTTGAAAGAATCTGGATGGGTGCTCTGGGACCCCAAATGTGAGTACCACTAGGTCAGCCCACCTGGGCCCAAGGTATAGGGTCATATGGGCTCAAACTGGAAACCGATTGGGGGTTCCCATTATGTTCCCAGGGATAGGTATTCCAGTGTGCCGGCCGGATTAGTGCCTACGGGTGTGAAAAACATGCGGATGTCATATAACTTGCAAATTTTGAAAGAATCTGGATGGGTGCTCTGGGACCCCAAATGTGAGTACCACTAGGTCAGCCCACCTGGGCCCAAGGTATAGGGTCATATGGGCTCAAACTGGAAACCGATTGGGGTTCCCATTATGTTCCCAGGGATAGGTATTCCAGTGTGCCGGCCGGATTAGTGCCTACGGGTGTGAAAAACATGCGGATGTCATATAACTTGCAAATTTTGAAAGAATCTGGATGGGTGCTCTGGGACCCCAAATGTGAGTACCACTAGGTCAGCCCACCTGGGCCCAAGGTATAGGGTCATATGGGCTCAAACTGGAAACCGATTGGGGGTTCCCATTATGTTCCCAGGGATAGGTATTCCAGTGTGCCGGCCGGATTAGTGCCTACGGGTGTGAAAAACATGCGGATGTCATATAACTTGCAAATTTTGAAAGAATCTGGATGGGTGCTCTGGGACCCCAAATGTGAGTACCACTAGGTCAGCCCACCTGGGCCCAAGGTATAGGGTCATATGGGCTCAAACTGGAAACCGATTGGGGGTTCCCATTATGTTCCCAGGGATAGGTATTCCAGTGTGCCGGCCGGATTAGTGCCTACGGGTGTGAAAAACATGCGGATGTCATATAACTTGCAAATTTTGAAAGAATCTGGATGGGTGCTCTGGGACCCCAAATGTGAGTACCACTAGGTCAGCCCACCTGGGCCCAAGGTATAGGGTCATATGGGCTCAAACTGGAAACCGATTGGGGGTTCCCATTATGTTCCCAGGGATAGGTATTCCAGTGTGCCGGCCGGATTAGTGCCTACGGGTGTGAAAAACATGCGGATGTCATATAACTTGCAAATTTTGAAAGAATCTGGATGGGTGCTCTGGGACCCCAAATGTGAGTACCACTAGGTCAGCCCACCTGGGCCCAAGGTATAGGGTCATATGGGCTCAAACTGGAAACCGATTGGGGGTTCCCATTATGTTCCCAGGGATAGGTATTCCAGTGTGCCGGCCGGATTAGTGCCTACGGGTGTGAAAAACATGCGGATGTCATATAACTTGCAAATTTTGAAAGAATCTGGATGGGTGCTCTGGGACCCCAAATGTGAGTACCACTAGGTCAGCCCACCTGGGCCCAAGGTATAGGGTCATATGGGCTCAAACTGGAAACCGATTGGGGGTTCCCATTATGTTCCCAGGGATAGGTATTCCAGTGTGCCGGCCGGATTAGTGCCTACGGGTGTGAAAAACATGCGGATGTCATATAACTTGCAAATTTTGAAAGAATCTGGATGGGTGCTCTGGGACCCCAAATGTGAGTACCACTAGGTCAGCCCACCTGGGCCCAAGGTATAGGGTCATATGGGCTCAAACTGGAAACCGATTGGGGGTTCCCATTATGTTCCCAGGGATAGGTATTCCAGTGTGCCGGCCGGATTAGTGCCTACGGGTGTGAAAAACATGCGGATGTCATATAACTTGCAAATTTTGAAAGAATCTGGATGGGTGCTCTGGGACCCCAAATGTGAGTACCACTAGGTCAGCCCACCTGGGCCCAAGGTATAGGGTCATATGGGCTCAAACTGGAAACCGATTGGGGGTTCCCATTATGTTCCCAGGGATAGGTATTCCAGTGTGCCGGCCGGATTAGTGCCTACGGGTGTGAAAAACATGCGGATGTCATATAACTTGCAAATTTTGAAAGAATCTGGATGGGTGCTCTGGGACCCCAAATGTGAGTACCACTAGGTCAGCCCACCTGGGCCCAAGGTATAGGGTCATATGGGCTCAAACTGGAAACCGATTGGGGGTTCCCATTATGTTCCCAGGGATAGGTATTCCAGTGTGCCGGCCGGATTAGTGCCTACGGGTGTGAAAAACATGCGGATGTCATATAACTTGCAAATTTTGAAAGAATCTGGATGGGTGCTCTGGGACCCCAAATGTGAGTACCACTAGGTCAGCCCACCTGGGCCCAAGGTATAGGGTCATATGGGCTCAAACTGGAAACCGATTGGGGGTTCCCATTATGTTCCCAGGGATAGGTATTCCAGTGTGCCGGCCGGATTAGTGCCTACGGGTGTGAAAAACATGCGGATGTCATATAACTTGCAAATTTTGAAAGAATCTGGATGGGTGCTCTGGGACCCCAAATGTGAGTACCACTAGGTCAGCCCACCTGGGCCCAAGGTATAGGGTCATATGGGCTCAAACTGGAAACCGATTGGGGGTTCCCATTATGTTCCCAGGGATAGGTATTCCAGTGTGCCGGCCGGATTAGTGCCTACGGGTGTGAAAAACATGCGGATGTCATATAACTTGCAAATTTTGAAAGAATCTGGATGGGTGCTCTGGGACCCCAAATGTGAGTACCACTAGGTCAGCCCACCTGGGCCCAAGGTATAGGGTCATATGGGCTCAAACTGGAAACCGATTGGGGGTTCCCATTATGTTCCCAGGGATAGGTATTCCAGTGTGCCGGCCGGATTAGTGCCTACGGGTGTGAAAAACATGCGGATGTCATATAACTTGCAAATTTTGAAAGAATCTGGATGGGTGCTCTGGGACCCCAAATGTGAGTACCACTAGGTCAGCCCACCTGGGCCCAAGGTATAGGGTCATATGGGCTCAAACTGGAAACCGATTGGGGGTTCCCATTATGTTCCCAGGGATAGGTATTCCAGTGTGCCGGCCGGATTAGTGCCTACGGGTGTGAAAAACATGCGGATGTCATATAACTTGCAAATTTTGAAAGAATCTGGATGGGTGCTCTGGGACCCCAAATGTGAGTACCACTAGGTCAGCCCACCTGGGCCCAAGGTATAGGGTCATATGGGCTCAAACTGGAAACCGATTGGGGGTTCCCATTATGTTCCCAGGGATAGGTATTCCAGTGTGCCGGCCGGATTAGTGCCTACGGGTGTGAAAAACATGCGGATGTCATATAACTTGCAAATTTTGAAAGAATCTGGATGGGTGCTCTGGGACCCCAAATGTGAGTACCACTAGGTCAGCCCACCTGGGCCCAAGGTATAGGGTCATATGGGCTCAAACTGGAAACCGATTGGGGGTTCCCATTATGTTCCCAGGGATAGGTATTCCAGTGTGCCGGCCGGATTAGTGCCTACGGGTGTGAAAAACATGCGGATGTCATATAACTTGCAAATTTTGAAAGAATCTGGATGGGTGCTCTGGGACCCCAAATGTGAGTACCACTAGGTCAGCCCACCTGGGCCCAAGGTATAGGGTCATATGGGCTCAAACTGGAAACCGATTGGGGGTTCCCATTATGTTCCCAGGGATAGGTATTCCAGTGTGCCGGCCGGATTAGTGCCTACGGGTGTGAAAAACATGCGGATGTCATATAACTTGCAAATTTTGAAAGAATCTGGATGGGTGCTCTGGGACCCCAAATGTGAGTACCACTAGGTCAGCCCACCTGGGCCCAAGGTATAGGGTCATATGGGCTCAAACTGGAAACCGATTGGGGGTTCCCATTATGTTCCCAGGGATAGGTATTCCAGTGTGCCGGCCGGATTAGTGCCTACGGGTGTGAAAAACATGCGGATGTCATATAACTTGCAAATTTTGAAAGAATCTGGATGGGTGCTCTGGGACCCCAAATGTGAGTACCACTAGGTCAGCCCACCTGGGCCCAAGGTATAGGGTCATATGGGCTCAAACTGGAAACCGATTGGGGGTTCCCATTATGTTCCCAGGGATAGGTATTCCAGTGTGCCGGCCGGATTAGTGCCTACGGGTGTGAAAAACATGCGGATGTCATATAACTTGCAAATTTTGAAAGAATCTGGATGGGTGCTCTGGGACCCCAAATGTGAGTACCACTAGGTCAGCCCACCTGGGCCCAAGGTATAGGGTCATATGGGCTCAAACTGGAAACCGATTGGGGGTTCCCATTATGTTCCCAGGGATAGGTATTCCAGTGTGCCGGCCGGATTAGTGCCTACGGGTGTGAAAAACATGCGGATGTCATATAACTTGCAAATTTTGAAAGAATCTGGATGGGTGCTCTGGGACCCCAAATGTGAGTACCACTAGGTCAGCCCACCTGGGCCCAAGGTATAGGGTCATATGGGCTCAAACTGGAAACCGATTGGGGGTTCCCATTATGTTCCCAGGGATAGGTATTCCAGTGTGCCGGCCGGATTAGTGCCTACGGGTGTGAAAAACATGCGGATGTCATATAACTTGCAAATTTTGAAAGAATCTGGATGGGTGCTCTGGGACCCCAAATGTGAGTACCACTAGGTCAGCCCACCTGGGCCCAAGGTATAGGGTCATATGGGCTCAAACTGGAAACCGATTGGGGGTTCCCATTATGTTCCCAGGGATAGGTATTCCAGTGTGCCGGCCGGATTAGTGCCTACGGGTGTGAAAAACATGCGGATGTCATATAACTTGCAAATTTTGAAAGAATCTGGATGGGTGCTCTGGGACCCCAAATGTGAGTACCACTAGGTCAGCCCACCTGGGCCCAAGGTATAGGGTCATATGGGCTCAAACTGGAAACCGATTGGGGGTTCCCATTATGTTCCCAGGGATAGGTATTCCAGTGTGCCGGCCGGATTAGTGCCTACGGGTGTGAAAAACATGCGGATGTCATATAACTTGCAAATTTTGAAAGAATCTGGATGGGTGCTCTGGGACCCCAAATGTGAGTACCACTAGGTCAGCCCACCTGGGCCCAAGGTATAGGGTCATATGGGCTCAAACTGGAAACCGATTGGGGGTTCCCATTATGTTCCCAGGGATAGGTATTCCAGTGTGCCGGCCGGATTAGTGCCTACGGGTGTGAAAAACATGCGGATGTCATATAACTTGCAAATTTTGAAAGAATCTGGATGGGTGCTCTGGGACCCCAAATGTGAGTACCACTAGGTCAGCCCACCTGGGCCCAAGGTATAGGGTCATATGGGCTCAAACTGGAAACCGATTGGGGGTTCCCATTATGTTCCCAGGGATAGGTATTCCAGTGTGCCGGCCGGATTAGTGCCTACGGGTGTGAAAAACATGCGGATGTCATATAACTTGCAAATTTTGAAAGAATCTGGATGGGTGCTCTGGGACCCCAAATGTGAGTACCACTAGGTCAGCCCACCTGGGCCCAAGGTATAGGGTCATATGGGCTCAAACTGGAAACCGATTGGGGGTTCCCATTATGTTCCCAGGGATAGGTATTCCAGTGTGCCGGCCGGATTAGTGCCTACGGGTGTGAAAAACATGCGGATGTCATATAACTTGCAAATTTTGAAAGAATCTGGATGGGTGCTCTGGGACCCCAAATGTGAGTACCACTAGGTCAGCCCACCTGGGCCCAAGGTATAGGGTCATATGGGCTCAAACTGGAAACCGATTGGGGGTTCCCATTATGTTCCCAGGGATAGGTATTCCAGTGTGCCGGCCGGATTAGTGCCTACGGGTGTGAAAAACATGCGGATGTCATATAACTTGCAAATTTTGAAAGAATCTGGATGGGTGCTCTGGGACCCCAAATGTGAGTACCACTAGGTCAGCCCACCTGGGCCCAAGGTATAGGGTCATATGGGCTCAAACTGGAAACCGATTGGGGGTTCCCATTATGTTCCCAGGGATAGGTATTCCAGTGTGCCGGCCGGATTAGTGCCTACGGGTGTGAAAAACATGCGGATGTCATATAACTTGCAAATTTTGAAAGAATCTGGATGGGTGCTCTGGGACCCCAAATGTGAGTACCACTAGGTCAGCCCACCTGGGCCCAAGGTATAGGGTCATATGGGCTCAAACTGGAAACCGATTGGGGGTTCCCATTATGTTCCCAGGGATAGGTATTCCAGTGTGCCGGCCGGATTAGTGCCTACGGGTGTGAAAAACATGCGGATGTCATATAACTTGCAAATTTTGAAAGAATCTGGATGGGTGCTCTGGGACCCCAAATGTGAGTACCACTAGGTCAGCCCACCTGGGCCCAAGGTATAGGGTCATATGGGCTCAAACTGGAAACCGATTGGGGGTTCCCATTATGTTCCCAGGGATAGGTATTCCAGTGTGCCGGCCGGATTAGTGCCTACGGGTGTGAAAAACATGCGGATGTCATATAACTTGCAAATTTTGAAAGAATCTGGATGGGTGCTCTGGGACCCCAAATGTGAGTACCACTAGGTCAGCCCACCTGGGCCCAAGGTATAGGGTCATATGGGCTCAAACTGGAAACCGATTGGGGGTTCCCATTATGTTCCCAGGGATAGGTATTCCAGTGTGCCGGCCGGATTAGTGCCTACGGGTGTGAAAAACATGCGGATGTCATATAACTTGCAAATTTTGAAAGAATCTGGATGGGTGCTCTGGGACCCCAAATGTGAGTACCACTAGGTCAGCCCACCTGGGCCCAAGGTATAGGGTCATATGGGCTCAAACTGGAAACCGATTGGGGGTTCCCATTATGTTCCCAGGGATAGGTATTCCAGTGTGCCGGCCGGATTAGTGCCTACGGGTGTGAAAAACATGCGGATGTCATATAACTTGCAAATTTTGAAAGAATCTGGATGGGTGCTCTGGGACCCCAAATGTGAGTACCACTAGGTCAGCCCACCTGGGCCCAAGGTATAGGGTCATATGGGCTCAAACTGGAAACCGATTGGGGGTTCCCATTATGTTCCCAGGGATAGGTATTCCAGTGTGCCGGCCGGATTAGTGCCTACGGGTGTGAAAAACATGCGGATGTCATATAACTTGCAAATTTTGAAAGAATCTGGATGGGTGCTCTGGGACCCCAAATGTGAGTACCACTAGGTCAGCCCACCTGGGCCCAAGGTATAGGGTCATATGGGCTCAAACTGGAAACCGATTGGGGGTTCCCATTATGTTCCCAGGGATAGGTATTCCAGTGTGCCGGCCGGATTAGTGCCTACGGGTGTGAAAAACATGCGGATGTCATATAACTTGCAAATTTTGAAAGAATCTGGATGGGTGCTCTGGGACCCCAAATGTGAGTACCACTAGGTCAGCCCACCTGGGCCCAAGGTATAGGGTCATATGGGCTCAAACTGGAAACCGATTGGGGGTTCCCATTATGTTCCCAGGGATAGGTATTCCAGTGTGCCGGCCGGATTAGTGCCTACGGGTGTGAAAAACATGCGGATGTCATATAACTTGCAAATTTTGAAAGAATCTGGATGGGTGCTCTGGGACCCCAAATGTGAGTACCACTAGGTCAGCCCACCTGGGCCCAAGGTATAGGGTCATATGGGCTCAAACTGGAAACCGATTGGGGGTTCCCATTATGTTCCCAGGGATAGGTATTCCAGTGTGCCGGCCGGATTAGTGCCTACGGGTGTGAAAAACATGCGGATGTCATATAACTTGCAAATTTTGAAAGAATCTGGATGGGTGCTCTGGGACCCCAAATGTGAGTACCACTAGGTCAGCCCACCTGGGCCCAAGGTATAGGGTCATATGGGCTCAAACTGGAAACCGATTGGGGGTTCCCATTATGTTCCCAGGGATAGGTATTCCAGTGTGCCGGCCGGATTAGTGCCTACGGGTGTGAAAAACATGCGGATGTCATATAACTTGCAAATTTTGAAAGAATCTGGATGGGTGCTCTGGGACCCCAAATGTGAGTACCACTAGGTCAGCCCACCTGGGCCCAAGGTATAGGGTCATATGGGCTCAAACTGGAAACCGATTGGGGGTTCCCATTATGTTCCCAGGGATAGGTATTCCAGTGTGCCGGCCGGATTAGTGCCTACGGGTGTGAAAAACATGCGGATGTCATATAACTTGCAAATTTTGAAAGAATCTGGATGGGTGCTCTGGGACCCCAAATGTGAGTACCACTAGGTCAGCCCACCTGGGCCCAAGGTATAGGGTCATATGGGCTCAAACTGGAAACCGATTGGGGGTTCCCATTATGTTCCCAGGGATAGGTATTCCAGTGTGCCGGCCGGATTAGTGCCTACGGGTGTGAAAAACATGCGGATGTCATATAACTTGCAAATTTTGAAAGAATCTGGATGGGTGCTCTGGGACCCCAAATGTGAGTACCACTAGGTCAGCCCACCTGGGCCCAAGGTATAGGGTCATATGGGCTCAAACTGGAAACCGATTGGGGGTTCCCATTATGTTCCCAGGGATAGGTATTCCAGTGTGCCGGCCGGATTAGTGCCTACGGGTGTGAAAAACATGCGGATGTCATATAACTTGCAAATTTTGAAAGAATCTGGATGGGTGCTCTGGGACCCCAAATGTGAGTACCACTAGGTCAGCCCACCTGGGCCCAAGGTATAGGGTCATATGGGCTCAAACTGGAAACCGATTGGGGGTTCCCATTATGTTCCCAGGGATAGGTATTCCAGTGTGCCGGCCGGATTAGTGCCTACGGGTGTGAAAAACATGCGGATGTCATATAACTTGCAAATTTTGAAAGAATCTGGATGGGTGCTCTGGGACCCCAAATGTGAGTACCACTAGGTCAGCCCACCTGGGCCCAAGGTATAGGGTCATATGGGCTCAAACTGGAAACCGATTGGGGGTTCCCATTATGTTCCCAGGGATAGGTATTCCAGTGTGCCGGCCGGATTAGTGCCTACGGGTGTGAAAAACATGCGGATGTCATATAACTTGCAAATTTTGAAAGAATCTGGATGGGTGCTCTGGGACCCCAAATGTGAGTACCACTAGGTCAGCCCACCTGGGCCCAAGGTATAGGGTCATATGGGCTCAAACTGGAAACCGATTGGGGGTTCCCATTATGTTCCCAGGGATAGGTATTCCAGTGTGCCGGCCGGATTAGTGCCTACGGGTGTGAAAAACATGCGGATGTCATATAACTTGCAAATTTTGAAAGAATCTGGATGGGTGCTCTGGGACCCCAAATGTGAGTACCACTAGGTCAGCCCACCTGGGCCCAAGGTATAGGGTCATATGGGCTCAAACTGGAAACCGATTGGGGGTTCCCATTATGTTCCCAGGGATAGGTATTCCAGTGTGCCGGCCGGATTAGTGCCTACGGGTGTGAAAAACATGCGGATGTCATATAACTTGCAAATTTTGAAAGAATCTGGATGGGTGCTCTGGGACCCCAAATGTGAGTACCACTAGGTCAGCCCACCTGGGCCCAAGGTATAGGGTCATATGGGCTCAAACTGGAAACCGATTGGGGGTTCCCATTATGTTCCCAGGGATAGGTATTCCAGTGTGCCGGCCGGATTAGTGCCTACGGGTGTGAAAAACATGCGGATGTCATATAACTTGCAAATTTTGAAAGAATCTGGATGGGTGCTCTGGGACCCCAAATGTGAGTACCACTAGGTCAGCCCACCTGGGCCCAAGGTATAGGGTCATATGGGCTCAAACTGGAAACCGATTGGGGGTTCCCATTATGTTCCCAGGGATAGGTATTCCAGTGTGCCGGCCGGATTAGTGCCTACGGGTGTGAAAAACATGCGGATGTCATATAACTTGCAAATTTTGAAAGAATCTGGATGGGTGCTCTGGGACCCCAAATGTGAGTACCACTAGGTCAGCCCACCTGGGCCCAAGGTATAGGGTCATATGGGCTCAAACTGGAAACCGATTGGGGGTTCCCATTATGTTCCCAGGGATAGGTATTCCAGTGTGCCGGCCGGATTAGTGCCTACGGGTGTGAAAAACATGCGGATGTCATATAACTTGCAAATTTTGAAAGAATCTGGATGGGTGCTCTGGGACCCCAAATGTGAGTACCACTAGGTCAGCCCACCTGGGCCCAAGGTATAGGGTCATATGGGCTCAAACTGGAAACCGATTGGGGGTTCCCATTATGTTCCCAGGGATAGGTATTCCAGTGTGCCGGCCGGATTAGTGCCTACGGGTGTGAAAAACATGCGGATGTCATATAACTTGCAAATTTTGAAAGAATCTGGATGGGTGCTCTGGGACCCCAAATGTGAGTACCACTAGGTCAGCCCACCTGGGCCCAAGGTATAGGGTCATATGGGCTCAAACTGGAAACCGATTGGGGGTTCCCATTATGTTCCCAGGGATAGGTATTCCAGTGTGCCGGCCGGATTAGTGCCTACGGGTGTGAAAAACATGCGGATGTCATATAACTTGCAAATTTTGAAAGAATCTGGATGGGTGCTCTGGGACCCCAAATGTGAGTACCACTAGGTCAGCCCACCTGGGCCCAAGGTATAGGGTCATATGGGCTCAAACTGGAAACCGATTGGGGGTTCCCATTATGTTCCCAGGGATAGGTATTCCAGTGTGCCGGCCGGATTAGTGCCTACGGGTGTGAAAAACATGCGGATGTCATATAACTTGCAAATTTTGAAAGAATCTGGATGGGTGCTCTGGGACCCCAAATGTGAGTACCACTAGGTCAGCCCACCTGGGCCCAAGGTATAGGGTCATATGGGCTCAAACTGGAAACCGATTGGGGGTTCCCATTATGTTCCCAGGGATAGGTATTCCAGTGTGCCGGCCGGATTAGTGCCTACGGGTGTGAAAAACATGCGGATGTCATATAACTTGCAAATTTTGAAAGAATCTGGATGGGTGCTCTGGGACCCCAAATGTGAGTACCACTAGGTCAGCCCACCTGGGCCCAAGGTATAGGGTCATATGGGCTCAAACTGGAAACCGATTGGGGGTTCCCATTATGTTCCCAGGGATAGGTATTCCAGTGTGCCGGCCGGATTAGTGCCTACGGGTGTGAAAAACATGCGGATGTCATATAACTTGCAAATTTTGAAAGAATCTGGATGGGTGCTCTGGGACCCCAAATGTGAGTACCACTAGGTCAGCCCACCTGGGCCCAAGGTATAGGGTCATATGGGCTCAAACTGGAAACCGATTGGGGGTTCCCATTATGTTCCCAGGGATAGGTATTCCAGTGTGCCGGCCGGATTAGTGCCTACGGGTGTGAAAAACATGCGGATGTCATATAACTTGCAAATTTTGAAAGAATCTGGATGGGTGCTCTGGGACCCCAAATGTGAGTACCACTAGGTCAGCCCACCTGGGCCCAAGGTATAGGGTCATATGGGCTCAAACTGGAAACCGATTGGGGGTTCCCATTATGTTCCCAGGGATAGGTATTCCAGTGTGCCGGCCGGATTAGTGCCTACGGGTGTGAAAAACATGCGGATGTCATATAACTTGCAAATTTTGAAAGAATCTGGATGGGTGCTCTGGGACCCCAAATGTGAGTACCACTAGGTCAGCCCACCTGGGCCCAAGGTATAGGGTCATATGGGCTCAAACTGGAAACCGATTGGGGGTTCCCATTATGTTCCCAGGGATAGGTATTCCAGTGTGCCGGCCGGATTAGTGCCTACGGGTGTGAAAAACATGCGGATGTCATATAACTTGCAAATTTTGAAAGAATCTGGATGGGTGCTCTGGGACCCCAAATGTGAGTACCACTAGGTCAGCCCACCTGGGCCCAAGGTATAGGGTCATATGGGCTCAAACTGGAAACCGATTGGGGGTTCCCATTATGTTCCCAGGGATAGGTATTCCAGTGTGCCGGCCGGATTAGTGCCTACGGGTGTGAAAAACATGCGGATGTCATATAACTTGCAAATTTTGAAAGAATCTGGATGGGTGCTCTGGGACCCCAAATGTGAGTACCACTAGGTCAGCCCACCTGGGCCCAAGGTATAGGGTCATATGGGCTCAAACTGGAAACCGATTGGGGGTTCCCATTATGTTCCCAGGGATAGGTATTCCAGTGTGCCGGCCGGATTAGTGCCTACGGGTGTGAAAAACATGCGGATGTCATATAACTTGCAAATTTTGAAAGAATCTGGATGGGTGCTCTGGGACCCCAAATGTGAGTACCACTAGGTCAGCCCACCTGGGCCCAAGGTATAGGGTCATATGGGCTCAAACTGGAAACCGATTGGGGGTTCCCATTATGTTCCCAGGGATAGGTATTCCAGTGTGCCGGCCGGATTAGTGCCTACGGGTGTGAAAAACATGCGGATGTCATATAACTTGCAAATTTTGAAAGAATCTGGATGGGTGCTCTGGGACCCCAAATGTGAGTACCACTAGGTCAGCCCACCTGGGCCCAAGGTATAGGGTCATATGGGCTCAAACTGGAAACCGATTGGGGGTTCCCATTATGTTCCCAGGGATAGGTATTCCAGTGTGCCGGCCGGATTAGTGCCTACGGGTGTGAAAAACATGCGGATGTCATATAACTTGCAAATTTTGAAAGAATCTGGATGGGTGCTCTGGGACCCCAAATGTGAGTACCACTAGGTCAGCCCACCTGGGCCCAAGGTATAGGGTCATATGGGCTCAAACTGGAAACCGATTGGGGGTTCCCATTATGTTCCCAGGGATAGGTATTCCAGTGTGCCGGCCGGATTAGTGCCTACGGGTGTGAAAAACATGCGGATGTCATATAACTTGCAAATTTTGAAAGAATCTGGATGGGTGCTCTGGGACCCCAAATGTGAGTACCACTAGGTCAGCCCACCTGGGCCCAAGGTATAGGGTCATATGGGCTCAAACTGGAAACCGATTGGGGGTTCCCATTATGTTCCCAGGGATAGGTATTCCAGTGTGCCGGCCGGATTAGTGCCTACGGGTGTGAAAAACATGCGGATGTCATATAACTTGCAAATTTTGAAAGAATCTGGATGGGTGCTCTGGGACCCCAAATGTGAGTACCACTAGGTCAGCCCACCTGGGCCCAAGGTATAGGGTCATATGGGCTCAAACTGGAAACCGATTGGGGGTTCCCATTATGTTCCCAGGGATAGGTATTCCAGTGTGCCGGCCGGATTAGTGCCTACGGGTGTGAAAAACATGCGGATGTCATATAACTTGCAAATTTTGAAAGAATCTGGATGGGTGCTCTGGGACCCCAAATGTGAGTACCACTAGGTCAGCCCACCTGGGCCCAAGGTATAGGGTCATATGGGCTCAAACTGGAAACCGATTGGGGGTTCCCATTATGTTCCCAGGGATAGGTATTCCAGTGTGCCGGCCGGATTAGTGCCTACGGGTGTGAAAAACATGCGGATGTCATATAACTTGCAAATTTTGAAAGAATCTGGATGGGTGCTCTGGGACCCCAAATGTGAGTACCACTAGGTCAGCCCACCTGGGCCCAAGGTATAGGGTCATATGGGCTCAAACTGGAAACCGATTGGGGGTTCCCATTATGTTCCCAGGGATAGGTATTCCAGTGTGCCGGCCGGATTAGTGCCTACGGGTGTGAAAAACATGCGGATGTCATATAACTTGCAAATTTTGAAAGAATCTGGATGGGTGCTCTGGGACCCCAAATGTGAGTACCACTAGGTCAGCCCACCTGGGCCCAAGGTATAGGGTCATATGGGCTCAAACTGGAAACCGATTGGGGGTTCCCATTATGTTCCCAGGGATAGGTATTCCAGTGTGCCGGCCGGATTAGTGCCTACGGGTGTGAAAAACATGCGGATGTCATATAACTTGCAAATTTTGAAAGAATCTGGATGGGTGCTCTGGGACCCCAAATGTGAGTACCACTAGGTCAGCCCACCTGGGCCCAAGGTATAGGGTCATATGGGCTCAAACTGGAAACCGATTGGGGGTTCCCATTATGTTCCCAGGGATAGGTATTCCAGTGTGCCGGCCGGATTAGTGCCTACGGGTGTGAAAAACATGCGGATGTCATATAACTTGCAAATTTTGAAAGAATCTGGATGGGTGCTCTGGGACCCCAAATGTGAGTACCACTAGGTCAGCCCACCTGGGCCCAAGGTATAGGGTCATATGGGCTCAAACTGGAAACCGATTGGGGGTTCCCATTATGTTCCCAGGGATAGGTATTCCAGTGTGCCGGCCGGATTAGTGCCTACGGGTGTGAAAAACATGCGGATGTCATATAACTTGCAAATTTTGAAAGAATCTGGATGGGTGCTCTGGGACCCCAAATGTGAGTACCACTAGGTCAGCCCACCTGGGCCCAAGGTATAGGGTCATATGGGCTCAAACTGGAAACCGATTGGGGGTTCCCATTATGTTCCCAGGGATAGGTATTCCAGTGTGCCGGCCGGATTAGTGCCTACGGGTGTGAAAAACATGCGGATGTCATATAACTTGCAAATTTTGAAAGAATCTGGATGGGTGCTCTGGGACCCCAAATGTGAGTACCACTAGGTCAGCCCACCTGGGCCCAAGGTATAGGGTCATATGGGCTCAAACTGGAAACCGATTGGGGGTTCCCATTATGTTCCCAGGGATAGGTATTCCAGTGTGCCGGCCGGATTAGTGCCTACGGGTGTGAAAAACATGCGGATGTCATATAACTTGCAAATTTTGAAAGAATCTGGATGGGTGCTCTGGGACCCCAAATGTGAGTACCACTAGGTCAGCCCACCTGGGCCCAAGGTATAGGGTCATATGGGCTCAAACTGGAAACCGATTGGGGGTTCCCATTATGTTCCCAGGGATAGGTATTCCAGTGTGCCGGCCGGATTAGTGCCTACGGGTGTGAAAAACATGCGGATGTCATATAACTTGCAAATTTTGAAAGAATCTGGATGGGTGCTCTGGGACCCCAAATGTGAGTACCACTAGGTCAGCCCACCTGGGCCCAAGGTATAGGGTCATATGGGCTCAAACTGGAAACCGATTGGGGGTTCCCATTATGTTCCCAGGGATAGGTATTCCAGTGTGCCGGCCGGATTAGTGCCTACGGGTGTGAAAAACATGCGGATGTCATATAACTTGCAAATTTTGAAAGAATCTGGATGGGTGCTCTGGGACCCCAAATGTGAGTACCACTAGGTCAGCCCACCTGGGCCCAAGGTATAGGGTCATATGGGCTCAAACTGGAAACCGATTGGGGGTTCCCATTATGTTCCCAGGGATAGGTATTCCAGTGTGCCGGCCGGATTAGTGCCTACGGGTGTGAAAAACATGCGGATGTCATATAACTTGCAAATTTTGAAAGAATCTGGATGGGTGCTCTGGGACCCCAAATGTGAGTACCACTAGGTCAGCCCACCTGGGCCCAAGGTATAGGGTCATATGGGCTCAAACTGGAAACCGATTGGGGGTTCCCATTATGTTCCCAGGGATAGGTATTCCAGTGTGCCGGCCGGATTAGTGCCTACGGGTGTGAAAAACATGCGGATGTCATATAACTTGCAAATTTTGAAAGAATCTGGATGGGTGCTCTGGGACCCCAAATGTGAGTACCACTAGGTCAGCCCACCTGGGCCCAAGGTATAGGGTCATATGGGCTCAAACTGGAAACCGATTGGGGGTTCCCATTATGTTCCCAGGGATAGGTATTCCAGTGTGCCGGCCGGATTAGTGCCTACGGGTGTGAAAAACATGCGGATGTCATATAACTTGCAAATTTTGAAAGAATCTGGATGGGTGCTCTGGGACCCCAAATGTGAGTACCACTAGGTCAGCCCACCTGGGCCCAAGGTATAGGGTCATATGGGCTCAAACTGGAAACCGATTGGGGGTTCCCATTATGTTCCCAGGGATAGGTATTCCAGTGTGCCGGCCGGATTAGTGCCTACGGGTGTGAAAAACATGCGGATGTCATATAACTTGCAAATTTTGAAAGAATCTGGATGGGTGCTCTGGGACCCCAAATGTGAGTACCACTAGGTCAGCCCACCTGGGCCCAAGGTATAGGGTCATATGGGCTCAAACTGGAAACCGATTGGGGGTTCCCATTATGTTCCCAGGGATAGGTATTCCAGTGTGCCGGCCGGATTAGTGCCTACGGGTGTGAAAAACATGCGGATGTCATATAACTTGCAAATTTTGAAAGAATCTGGATGGGTGCTCTGGGACCCCAAATGTGAGTACCACTAGGTCAGCCCACCTGGGCCCAAGGTATAGGGTCATATGGGCTCAAACTGGAAACCGATTGGGGGTTCCCATTATGTTCCCAGGGATAGGTATTCCAGTGTGCCGGCCGGATTAGTGCCTACGGGTGTGAAAAACATGCGGATGTCATATAACTTGCAAATTTTGAAAGAATCTGGATGGGTGCTCTGGGACCCCAAATGTGAGTACCACTAGGTCAGCCCACCTGGGCCCAAGGTATAGGGTCATATGGGCTCAAACTGGAAACCGATTGGGGGTTCCCATTATGTTCCCAGGGATAGGTATTCCAGTGTGCCGGCCGGATTAGTGCCTACGGGTGTGAAAAACATGCGGATGTCATATAACTTGCAAATTTTGAAAGAATCTGGATGGGTGCTCTGGGACCCCAAATGTGAGTACCACTAGGTCAGCCCACCTGGGCCCAAGGTATAGGGTCATATGGGCTCAAACTGGAAACCGATTGGGGGTTCCCATTATGTTCCCAGGGATAGGTATTCCAGTGTGCCGGCCGGATTAGTGCCTACGGGTGTGAAAAACATGCGGATGTCATATAACTTGCAAATTTTGAAAGAATCTGGATGGGTGCTCTGGGACCCCAAATGTGAGTACCACTAGGTCAGCCCACCTGGGCCCAAGGTATAGGGTCATATGGGCTCAAACTGGAAACCGATTGGGGGTTCCCATTATGTTCCCAGGGATAGGTATTCCAGTGTGCCGGCCGGATTAGTGCCTACGGGTGTGAAAAACATGCGGATGTCATATAACTTGCAAATTTTGAAAGAATCTGGATGGGTGCTCTGGGACCCCAAATGTGAGTACCACTAGGTCAGCCCACCTGGGCCCAAGGTATAGGGTCATATGGGCTCAAACTGGAAACCGATTGGGGTTCCCATTATGTTCCCAGGGATAGGTATTCCAGTGTGCCGGCCGGATTAGTGCCTACGGGTGTGAAAAACATGCGGATGTCATATAACTTGCAAATTTTGAAAGAATCTGGATGGGTGCTCTGGGACCCCAAATGTGAGTACCACTAGGTCAGCCCACCTGGGCCCAAGGTATAGGGTCATATGGGCTCAAACTGGAAACCGATTGGGGGTTCCCATTATGTTCCCAGGGATAGGTATTCCAGTGTGCCGGCCGGATTAGTGCCTACGGGTGTGAAAAACATGCGGATGTCATATACTTGCAAATTTTGAAAGAATCTGGATGGGTGCTCTGGGACCCCAAATGTGAGTACCACTAGGTCAGCCCACCTGGGCCCAAGGTATAGGGTCATATGGGCTCAAACTGGAAACCGATTGGGGTTCCCATTATGTTCCCAGGGATAGGTATTCCAGTGTGCCGGCCGGATTAGTGCCTACGGGTGTGAAAAACATGCGGATGTCATATAACTTGCAAATTTTGAAAGAATCTGGATGGGTGCTCTGGGACCCCAAATGTGAGTACCACTAGGTCAGCCCACCTGGGCCCAAGGTAGGGTCATATGGGCTCAAACTGGAAACCGATTGGGGGTTCCCATTATGTTCCCAGGGATAGGTATTCCAGTGTGCCGGCCGGATTAGTGCCTACGGGTGTGAAAAACATGCGGATGTCATATACTTGCAAATTTTGAAAGAATCTGGATGGGTGCTCTGGGACCCCAAATGTGAGTACCACTAGGTCAGCCCACCTGGGCCCAAGGTATAGGGTCATATGGGCTCAAACTGGAAACCGATTGGGTTCCCATTATGTTCCCAGGGATAGGTATTCCAGTGTGCCGGCCGGATTAGTGCCTACGGGTGTGAAAAACATGCGGATGTCATATAACTTGCAAATTTTGAAAGAATCTGGATGGGTGCTCTGGGACCCCAAATGTGAGTACCACTAGGTCAGCCCACCTGGGCCCAAGGTAAGGGTCATATGGGCTCAAACTGGAAACCGATTGGGGGTTCCCATTATGTTCCCAGGGATAGGTATTCCAGTGTGCCGGCCGGATTAGTGCCTACGGGTGTGAAAAACATGCGGATGTCATATAACTTGCAAATTTTGAAAGAATCTGGATGGGTGCTCTGGGACCCAAATGTGAGTACCACTAGGTCAGCCCACCTGGGCCCAAGGTATAGGGTCATATGGGCTCAAACTGGAAACCGATTGGGGGTTCCCATTATGTTCCCAGGGATAGGTATTCCAGTGTGCCGGCCGGATTAGTGCCTACGGGTGTGAAAAACATGCGGATGTCATATAACTTGCAAATTTTGAAAGAATCTGGATGGGTGCTCTGGGACCCCAAATGTGAGTACCACTAGGTCAGCCCACCTGGGCCCAAGGTATAGGGTCATATGGGCTCAAACTGGAAACCGATTGGGGGTTCCCATTATGTTCCCAGGGATAGTATTCCAGTGTGCCGGCCGGATTAGTGCCTACGGGTGTGAAAAACATGCGGATGTCATATAACTTGCAAATTTTGAAAGAATCTGGATGGGTGCTCTGGGACCCCAAATGTGAGTACCACTAGGTCAGCCCACCTGGGCCCAAGGTACAGGGTCATATGGGCCTCAAACTGGAAACCGATTGGGGTTCCCATTATGTTCCCAGGGATAGTATTCCAGTGTGCCGGCCGGATTAGTGCCTACGGGTGTGAAAAACATGCGGATGTCATATAACTTGCAAATTTTGAAAGAATCTGGATGGGTGCTCTGGGACCCCAAATGTGAGTACCACTAGGTCAGCCCACCTGGGCCCAAGGTACAGGGTCATATGGGCCTCAAACTGGAAACCGATTGGGGGTTCCCATTATGTTCCCAGGGATAGTATTCCAGTGTGCCGGCCGGATTAGTGCCTACGGGTGTGAAAAACATGCGGATGTCATATAACTTGCAAATTTTGAAAGAATCTGGATGGGTGCTCTGGGACCCCAAATGTGAGTACCACTAGGTCAGCCCACCTGGGCCCAAGGTATAGGGTCATATGGGCCTCAAACTGGAAACCGATTGGGGTTCCCATTATGTTCCCAGGGATAGATTCCAGTGTGCCGGCCGGATTAGTGCCTACGGGTGTGAAAAACATGCGGATGTCATATAACTTGCAAATTTTGAAAGAATCTGGATGGGTGCTCTGGGACCCCAAATGTGAGTACCACTAGGTCAGCCCACCTGGGCCCAAGGTACAGGGTCATATGGGGCTCAAACTGGAAACCGATTGGGGGTTCCCATTATGTTCCCAGGGATAGTATTCCAGTGTGCCGGCCGGATTAGTGCCTACGGGTGTGAAAAACATGCGGATGTCATATAACTTGCAAATTTTGAAAGAATCTGGATGGGTGCTCTGGGACCCCAAATGTGAGTACCACTAGGTCAGCCCACCTGGGCCCAAGGTAGGGTCATATGGGCCTCAAACTGGAAACCGATTGGGGTTCCCATTATGTTCCCAGGGATAGGTATTCCAGTGTGCCGGCCGGATTAGTGCCTACGGGTGTGAAAAACATGCGGATGTCATATACTTGCAAATTTTGAAAGAATCTGGATGGGTGCTCTGGACCCCAAATGTGAGTACCACTAGGTCAGCCCACCTGGGCCAAGGTACAGGGTCATATGGGCCTCAAACTGGAAACCGATTGGGGTTCCCATTATGTTCCCAGGATAGTATTCCAGTGTGCCGGCCGGATTAGTGCCTACG
The DNA here is from genome assembly GCA_900893395.1 of Euglena gracilis. NCBI lineage: Eukaryota > Euglenozoa > Euglenophyceae > Euglenales > Euglenaceae > Euglena > Euglena gracilis. The sequence goes on from CAAHFI010642012.1 coordinate 21,235, forward strand.
GGTGTGAAAAACATGCGGATGTCATATAACTTGCAAATTTTGAAAGAATCTGGATGGGTGCTCTGGGACCCCAAATGTGAGTACCACTAGGTCAGCCCACCTGGGCCCAAGGTATAGGGTCATATGGGCTCAAACTGGAAACCGATTGGGGGTTCCCATTATGTTCCAGGGATAGGTATTCCAGTGTGCCGGCCGGATTAGTGCCTACGGGTGTGAAAAACATGGATGTAAGCAAATTCTGGATGGGTGCTCTGGGACCCAAATGTGAGTACCACTAGGTCAGCCCACCTGGGCCCAAGGTATAGGGTCATATGGGCTCAAACTGGAAACCGATTGGGGTTCCCATTATGTTCCCAGGGATAGGTATTCCAGTGTGCCGGCCGGATTAGTGCCTACGGGTGTGAAAAACATGCGGATGTCATATAACTTGCAAATTTTGAAAGAATCTGGATGGGTGCTCTGGGACCCCAAATGTGAGTACCACTAGGTCAGCCCACCTGGGCCCAAGGTATAGGGTCATATGGGCCTCAAACTGGAAACCGATTGGGGGTTCCCATTATGATAGGAGTGTGCCGGGGCCTACGGGTTGTGAAAAACATGCGGATGTCATATAACTTGCAAATTTTGAAAGAATCTGGATGGGTGCTCTGGGACCCAAATGTGAGTACCACTAGGTCAGCCCACCTGGGCCCAAGGTATAGGGTCATATGGGCCTCAAACTGGAAACCGATTGGGGGTTCCCATTATGTTCCCAGGGATAGGTATTCCAGTGTGCCGGCCGGATTAGTGCCTACGGGTGTGAAAAACATGCGGATGTCATATAACTTGCAAATTTTGAAAGAATCTGGATGGGTGCTCTGGGACCCCAAATGTGAGTACCACTAGGTCAGCCACCTGGGCCCAAGGTATAGGGTCATATGGGCCTCAAACTGGAAACCGATTGGGGGTTCCCATTATGTTCCCAGGGATAGGTATTCCAGTGTGCCGGCCGGATTAGTGCCTACGGGTGTGAAAACATGCGGATGTCATATAACTTGCAAATTTTGAAAGAATCTGGATGGGTGCTCTGGGACCCCAAATGTGAGTCGGAGGTATAGGGTCATATGGGGCTCAAACTGGAAACCGGGGTTCCATTATGTTCCCAGGGATAGGTATTCCAGTGTGCCGGCCGGATTAGTGCCTACGGGTGTGAAAAACATGCGGATGTCATATAACTTGCAAATTTTGAAAGAATCTGGATGGGTGCTCTGGGACCCAAATGTGAGTACCACTAGGTCAGCCCACCTGGGCCCAAGGTATAGGGTCATATGGGCTCAAACTGGAAACCGATTGGGGGTTCCCATTATGTTCCCAGGGATAGGTATTCCAGTGTGCCGGGCCATTAGTGCCTACGGGTGTGAAAACATGCGGATGTCATATAACTTGCAGAATGGATGGGTGCTCTGGGACCCCAATGTGAGTACCACTAGGTCAGCCCACCTGGGCCAAGGTATAGGGTCATATGGGCTCAAACTGGAAACGATTGGGGGTTCCCATTATGTTCCCAGGGATAGGTATTCCAGTGTGCGGCCGGATTAGTGCCTACGGGTGTGAAAAACATGCGGATGTCATAACTGCAAATTTTGAAAGAATCTGGATGGGTGCTCTGGGACCCAAATGTGAGTACCACTAGGTCAGCCCACCTGGGCCCAAGGTATAGGGTCATATGGGCCTCAAACTGGAACGATTGGGGTTCCCATTATGTTCCCAGGGATAGGTATTCCAGTGTCGGCCGGATTAGTGCCTACGGTGTGAAAAACATGCGGATGTCATATAACTTGCAAATTTGAAAGATCTGGATGGGTGCTCTGGGAATGTGAGTACTAGGTCAGCCCACCTGGGCCCAAGGTATAGGGTCATATGGGCTGGAAACCGATTGGGGGTTCCCATTATGTTCCCAGGGATAGGTATTCCAGTGTGCCGGCCGGATTAGTGCCTACGGGTGTGAAAACATGCGGATGTCATATAACTTGCAAATTTTGAAGAATCTGGATGGGTGCTCTGGGACCCCAAATGTGAGTACCACATAGGTCAGCCCACCTGGGCCCAAGGTATATAGGGTCATATGGGCCTCAAACTGGAAACCGATTGGGGGTTCCCATTATGTTCCAGGGATAGGTATTCCAGTGTGCCGGCCGGATTAGTGTACGGGTGTGAA
>CAAHFI010642180.1:0-10239 GCA_900893395.1 Euglena gracilis
AACGGCACGAAGCGAAAATCTTTTGAGGGCTTCAAAAAATGCTCGAAATTACGTTTCTCCAAATCGACAATAACAGATGAGGTAATATGGCTGTCCATACGGGCCACAATTTCACCCCCATACGGATTTTAAAGCATGGGATATTGGGCACACGGGTCACATCTCCACCCCACACACAATTTGTCCTTGATAGCTCGGGCCACATGGGCCACATTTTCATCCTTGAACATTTTGTGGCCCGGTTCATTTTTAAAAATGGAAATCCTGAATTTCAGCCAAATGAATGTAAATGCTGAGCTTTGCGTGAAATGAAAATTATCCGAGGCTGAAACACAATTTTTTGATTTTTATCTGGGTGTGGCCAACCACTCCAAACTGAACTCCAGTGGTCAAATGGGATGGGGATAGATGCGGCATGCCTGCAAAAAGGGAGTTTAATTATTTTTGAGGTATAGGGTTAGTTACAACTTGCATGTGAAGAAAGTAAGTTTGGCTATTTTTTGAAGAATAGGGTTTAGTGAAATAACCAAACTTTAACTTTGTATGGAAGTTGTACCTCAACCTACTCCACAAAAAAAAGCAATTTCCCTTTTTTTGCATGGAAGTCGTACCAAACCCTTCGTTTCAAAAAAAAAACTCCCTTTTGCATGCTTCGTCCCAAAAAAACAACAACCAAAACTCCCTTTTGCATGCAAGTCGCACCTTACCCTATTCCTTAAAAATAAACAAAAAAATCCCGCATGCAAGTTGTAACTAACCCTATAGCTAAAAAATAACCTAACTCTCTTTTGCATACAACTTGCACCTAACCCTATGCCTCAAAAAATCACCAAACTCCCTTTTGCATGCAAATTGAACCAAACCCTGTACCTAAAAAAAACCCCTAAAATTGCCTTTTGCATGCAAGTCGTACCCAACCAAGGTCAACTGGCAGGGCTAGCTAGCGGGAAAAAAATTTCCAGTGTTCCAGTGGCCGGCGCGAAGCGCCAAAAATCTTTTTTGACACCCCCAAAAATGGCCCGAAATGCCCATTTTCGGCCATTTTTGGGATTTTTTTTGGAACAAACAAAATATGCCAAATAAATGTATTAAACCCTCATTTCCACCTCGGCGTGCAGTGCCGGAGGAAGGGGGGGACCGGACCCCCCCCCAGGAGGCTTCTAGCTAGTCCATTTTTTCCAGTGTCTAGCAAAATGGCCAGCCAGTGGCCAGTGGACCCCCCCCCCTCGGGAGACCCTTGAGCAATAACCTGGTTCAGTCAGTTTGGAGGGGGTGGGGTGGCGTGGCCAGCCACACGGGCCACAGCCAGGCAAAATTGTGACTTTCCATCTCCTATACAGCACTTTTTGGCCACTCACGGGAGTTCAGTCAGCGTGGAGGGGGGTGGTGTGGCCAGCCACGTGTGTTCCGAGGTCTTCGTGTGCTATTGGCTTCTAGGGCGAAAATGAAAAACGTTATTAAAACTTTTTGTTCTGGGCCACATTTTCACCACTATTATTTAGATATTTCAGAGTGGGCCAATGGGCCAGAATTCCACCCCTATCATTAAAAAGCATCGGGCCGCACGGATCCCCCCACAGTGCACCGGCCTTAAAGAAATGTCACCGGAAATGGGGCTCAGAGGGTGTTCAAGTGGCAGCCCAGACAGCGTGAATTGGATGCAAACGATTCCTAACGCGGCTCTGAACCCACCTCTGGCGGCACTCCTCCACGCTGCAGAAGTTGCCGAGGCTGAAGAGGGCGATCTTCCGCGCGGCGCTGTTGTCGTGCAGCAGCGTCTGCATCAGCTTCTCCACCGCCCCATACTTCAGCAGGTCCGGCGCCAGCAGTGCTGCGGTGGGGGCCACGGGTGGCAGTCGTGTGGACCGGTTGGGGCTGTTGGGACTGGGAGGGTCAGACGCTGGGTTTCTGGTTGAGGGGGGGGGGGGCTGCAAACACAACTGCTGTGCAGCCGATTCTGGAGAACAGATTTGGTGGAAAGACATCGGTCTTAGGCGACCTAACTCGCACTTAGCTTTGAAAGTGGCTGTAAATTTGCGCCGACGCGCAAGGCCAATTTTTTTTGTTTTTGAACACCGAGGCCTCGGAGACTCGAGGCAGCCCGCATTAATGTCTCCCTGCACCCCCAGGGCCTGGGGACGAAAGCAACGACTTGGAACTCCACGGTCCACGGGCACAGGGCTCCCGGGCCAAGTGTGCATGAACACAAAGCGCCGGGTGATGAAACGAGGGGACTCCATTGCGCAGTTGCGCTTTGGCGCTTTTTTTCGTTACAAAAATAAAACGCCTTGCGCTTTAGCGCAAATTATTTATTTATTTTTGCAAATTCAACATGTGGGTGACCATTGCTGCACTTGAACAATAATGACGTTATATGTGTCAACATGTGTTTTCATTGCGCCACAGCGCAATGGGCAGGCTCATGAAGAATGGAAATTTAAGAGTTACAGTGTGCCAAGTAAATTTTCAGACCCAAGTACCAAGTAAATTTCAGACCCTGAAAAATAAAAAAATGATGGCACCCCACACTCCACAGTACCATCTGGAATCGCCTCCCAGAATTGAGAGCAATGGTGGAGGGGTGTTTTGACAGGCGATTGTGACAGCTTAGTGCCCGATGGCACCACCGAAGACCTTTTGGACACATCATTTTTGAAAAGGACGGCTTTTGCAAACCGCATTCACTGCAATCCAGCTAGAATCAGGCTTGCTCTGTGCGCAATTGTCTGTCCGGGTGGGGTGAGAGGGGTTGACAGCTTGAAATGGGCTCCCCAGTCATTCTTTGCTTCTTGGCTCTTAAACTGAGTTTTCTTGGACTGTTCAAAATGAATCCGGTTACCAGTTTCACAAAAATTTTGTGTGTGAGAAATCCATTGAAATTCACCAAAGGTGATCCATTTGATATCCTCGTTTTGTTTGTACAAGCCTATGCAACAGCAAATTTTAGGTCTATAACACTCGGTGCCAAATTGTACCACGGTGGTGCCATCGGGCACTAAGCAGTCACAATCGCCTGTCAAAGCATCCCTCCACCAATGCTCTCAACTCTGGGAGGCGACTCCGGATGGTACTGTGCAGTGTGGGGTGCCAACATTTTTTTTGTTTTTTTTTTCAGGGTCTGAAAATCTAATTGGCACTTGGGTCTGAAAATTTACTTGGCACACTGTATATTGCGCCAAAGCGCAATAGAAACACAATTTATAAAATTGTAAAGCAGCGTGGGCGTTGCGCCGAAGCGCAATATAACTGCTTGCAACTTATCTCACAACGGAGGGAGAGAACGGCCCTGGTAGGGTCAGAACAGCAGAGGGGATAGGCCACAAAATGTAGGGGAGATGGACGGAAGCCAATCTCGGTCACAAAACTGAGTGAACATTGCGCTCCGGGGCAACACCCACGCTGCCTTAGAATTTTAAAGATTGTATTTCTATTACACTTTGGGGCAATATAACTCTTAAATTTTCATTCTTCACAAGCGTGCCTATTGCGCTGTGACGCAATAGATACCAATTTTTAATTTCTTGTTTTTGTCACTGCAGGTGGAGGGAGTATTCCTGGAAGCATCTCATTACCAGAGCGGACAGAGCTAAGGTGGAGGAAAACCTTTCCTGGGACAGGAAACCAACCCCCTGGTGCGTGAAAGCAACCACCAGCTTCTTCATATCCAGACATGTCTTGTCCTATGCATTGTGAGCCAACTGCCAGTGCCGGAGGTTCCTCCTACTTGCTTCGGAGTTAAGCATGCCTGAGGGGCCCCTCCTTTTGGCCCAACTTTGAAAGATAGAAAATTTATGTTTGGAAAAAAACAGGTACCAGATGAACCCTTGGAATCACAGCCGAGGAAACAGTTTTCCGAAACCGAAAAAATGTTTTAATGAACTCGTCACCCCCCTTTCCTCACCCAGGATTTGAAGCACACAACTTTGGGGATGAGTGAATGGAATTGGGAAATCGAAAGGGTCCATGAACAAACGGCAGAGAAGGGAAGACATGTGACACACCTTTTTCCGGTAATTTGCAACCCACCAGACAGCCACATCACACCGGGCAGATGGAGGACATGGCTCAGCATAAACAGGTCTTTCTGTCAACGTCTGTCCCCAAAAAATCCATTTTGTGCACTGAGTGCAAGGTCAATGAGGCTCCACAGCCCACCGCCCATGATTCGTCTTATTGCAACAGCCACTCCCTCCCCAGTGCCTGAATAGTTCAAAAGCACCAATCCAGCTTTGGGCACAAGAGTGCTCAAACCCCCCTCATCATTCTCCTCTATCCCCCACCTTCTCTGTCACACAGCACGAACACATTCAAATACATCTGCCATTTGAAAGGACATTGCGCTTAAGCGCAACAGTTTTACATTGCGCTTAAGCGCAATGTATAACAGAAGCCCCTGAGCTTATGGAAATCCCTCTGATGTGTTACGGTGTGTCGGGGGCCCCTCTCTGTACGGCCAATGTGCAGGCTTGGTGAGGAAATACATTGCGCCGAAGCGCAATAGCTCATGCAGAAAATGAGAAGTGCAAACACACGGCTAACGTTTAATCTGAATGAACAAGCAGTGCATTATGTAGGCATGTCCATTGCGCTTCGGCGCAATGCATTTCCTCACCAAGCCCTCACTGGCCGTACAGAGATGGGCCCTCGACACACCGTAACACATCAGATGGACTTCCATAAGCTGTTGGACATTGCGCTTAAACACAACAATTTTACATTGCGCTTACTGTCAAAAGAAAAAATAACATCCGGAAAAATAACATCCGGAAAAAATAACATCTTAATAAACAACATCCAAAGAGGCCATGTCAAAAGACACAGAACAGGTTATCGCGACAACGCACAATGCTTGTGCAAAAAGGCTGGTGAATTTGGGGTCAAATGGGCAGAAGCTCATCAGCTCCATTTGAAGCTCCAAGGGATTGTAGCATGCGGGACCTGGCTTGTGTCCGTGCATCCTCTTGGGCCTGTATGTTTGCAAGAGTTGGAAGCACGCAACCCAGATTGTGAAAGGCTGAACTACAATGGGGAGGTTGACTGAACAAGGCAGTTGACAGGGAACTCGCATCCCAACACAAACAAATAACAGTATCCAAAGCATAACCCAGGAAACGGTGCATTCTTTGCTGCAAAATAGTCAAGGGTTGAATACAAACTTGATGCACAGCTTCGTCATTTGGTAATGATTGCCACAATTGTCTGTTTTCTTCATCCCACATTCCATCCATTTCGTTTTATCCATCCTATCTTTTCACATCTTATCACAACTTCATGCATCTTATCACATCGTATCCATCCTATCCATTTTGTTTTATTTCTGGAGCAAATGAGAAAAAAATAACATCTCATTAAATAACATCTAAAAGTGGCTTAGATGTTATTTTTCCAGATGTTATTTATTCCTATGACAGTATGCGCAATGTCATTAACCATTGCCCTCTGTGCCCGGCTTGGCGTTGCTCACCAGACGTTGGGACAAGTCCCTGGGCTTGCGGTGGTTCCCACTGTACCGCTCCTCGCACTTCAAGCACCCAGGGATCACAACTCTGTGACATGCCGTTTTTCCCAACTTTTCACAACGTGTGTGTAGAGCCCACCCTCTGGACGCCTCAGCAGGCAACACTTCACGGACACATTGCAGAGCCTAAAAAAAAAGGGCCAAATTTCACCCAGCCTGCGTAGCACCATCCGGGGAACACAGTCAAGGCTTCAAAAACGAGGGACTCGCAACGGGGGTTTTGGTCCTTTTTTGGGGGAAAATTGACGTGTCCCAGAGTTCAAACCCAGGGTTTTGAACCTTTTTCAAAATGGTGCACCGGCTGAAAAACACCAAAATTGGGCCTGTTCCCCAGGTCCCAACATCGGCAAACGATGCACACGCCACCGTGGAGGGTCTCCGCGGAACCAGAGGGTCAAGAGTGGGTTTCACCGCCGGTGAAAAGTTCAAAAAGTTTGGACATTTGCGCTTCAGCGCAAACCAAAAATCAAAACCTTAAATGTGAGTTTGGCCGCCTAAGTCGGAATCATGTCTGGATTTAAGCAAAAAGCCATTTTGGGCCATTATCGACCTTTTTTTAACGCTTCATGAGAAAAAAGAAGTTTCAATGCCCGCCTATGTCACATAGGCCGAAATGTGAGGTTCCATTTGCCCAAGCAATTCACGTAGGTTGGATCTTCAGGAAAGGTGTGGCAACCGGTCAGAAAACTTCATTTATCCCGGTGGACTGCATCGAGCCAACAACAACTGCATCCAGGTCGCAGACAAAACGAAGCCCCTTCCAGATTCGGGGTACCCAGGACGGCGGGCAGAGGAGGGGGGCACCGGAGTTCCGCAGCAAGTTGCCCAGGGCCCCGCTGGCGTTGGCGCGGGTCTTCTCCTCGGGGTCCGCCAGCAGGTCGATCAGCGCGGGGATGCTCTCCCGCAGGTGCGGGTACAGCGCGTCGCTGCCGGCGGCGACGCCCCGGGGCGCGTCATGTGGTTGGGACGCGGTGTGACACCCGGGGGACAACCGACCGCCACGCGGATTTGGGGAAGGGGGGGAAAGAAAATGGTTGAGCAGAGAAACCATCTGTGCACAAGCATTTGTCTTTCAGCAACTGCACTGAAGGCCACACAGGAGAGAGGGAAAAAATGAGGAGGGGATGTGGTTTCACCGTGTGGCCGTATTTCCTTCCCATCCGCACTGGCTGGTCCTCTGCCTCGTCCATTTTAATGCAAGATATGTGATGTTTGCCAAAAAAAAAACAGAACCCTCCGCGGATCTAAGACCCATGGCACCTTAAGTTATAATCCCCCACCCAAATAAGAAAGAAAACCCAATTGCGAATCCAAAAAGGACCCCCCCCTGCAAATAAGACCGGGCTTGGGATATTCAACAGGAGACCCAAGAAGTAGACCAGCAGTCCTTTTGGGGGGTCAGTGTAAATTGGTACAAATTATTTCTTGACTGGAATATACTTTTTCTTCTGACTGTAATTTTGCAACAAGAAAAGAGAGACAATCAGAGGAACTGAATGTCAGGGAGGTGACACAGACAGCCGGAGAAGGGTGGGTCGGACTCCCATTCCCATGGCCACCGCCCCGGTCCATCAGCACCCAATGCCGAGGCGGCCTCCCGGCGGGCCTAGGGCAGCGCCGGGTGTGGAACCCACTGTTGCCGATGGCGAAGCAGGCGAACTTGCGGGTGTTCATGTCCTCGTCCCGGCACCTGGGCAGCGATGGGACGGGAAGCCCCTCCGGGAGTGGCGCGTGTTGTTTGTGCCAAGTGGCCTCTGACAGGCAACACAACACCCCCCACCCCAACAATCTCCTGTGCTGCCCATCATTCTGCTGACGTTCATCTCGCCTTGGCACAGCAAAAAGGTAAAAAAAAAATCCAAAAATTCACAGCACCAGCAGATTTCTCAAGGCCAGTTGGACAAAAAGTGCTGGTAGACCCCCCCAGGTCCTGGGGTTCCTGTCAGCTGTCGGGTTGGACCAGGCTGATACAGAAAATAGGCCCAAAAAAGCCCAAATCCGGCTGGTTTTGGTATTTTCCAGCCAAAATTGAGGTGATCCCCCCAACCACAACAGCCTCACAAAAGCCATTCTTTGGCCATTTGACACCCTTCTTGAAAAATATTGGCACTTGTGCTAAAAAAATGGTCCAGCGCATGTAATGTGCGCAGAGGAAACAATGTTTTTTTGGCCTCCCAGATCCGGACAAACTGTTTTTGAGCCGAAAATGGGCGTTTTTTGAACCCTCGGCCCCCCGTTTTTGGCCCAAAACCCATGCATTTTGGGCATTTCTGGTTCAAAAAAAGTCGATGGACGGAGGTGTTTCTCGTGCAGCAGCCATGTCAATGCTTTTGCCCTGAGACAACAAAAAAGCTTCGTACAGAAAAGAAAATCAATGTATTCCGGACCCTTTGTTGTGCTGAACTTCCAATATAAACTAAAGCAGCGCACGCCCTTCCCAGGTGTACGCACCGGCAGATCAGCTCCTGCACCAAGCCGTGTCTCAGCAGGGAATCATAGAAAAACGCGGAGTACCTGTGAAAAGAGGTGGGAAGAAAGCAAACAAGCAGCACCCTTGCTAAATTTCAAGTGTAGATCACAACAAATAGCAAACTGTTGACATGAGATGAAATCAACATTGAAAAAAACGTGCGGAAACATGTCCAAATCCACGCGCGTTTCAATGAAACCAAACACAAACCAGATGAATTAGCTTTGGGGGCTTCTGGACCTTTCAGAGCGGGACAAAGTTGAGGGATTAGCGGCTGCGGAGAAAAAGACTCTTGATGGCATTACCTCCAACACTGCATCGCCCGAGGTCAAAGTGTCGGGATGGATGCAAGAAAGGCACTCCTCTTCTCTCCATTCCAAACAAATGGGGAAAAATAATACATGTAGGTGCAAGTGTGTGGGTGTTTCTCACAGGCAACAGCCGTCTTGTGAGCAGCAACATGGTTTTGACCTCAGCTCTTGGCAAGAGGTGCTCGCTATGCACACACGGTGCAGGTTGGAATTCCCCATTGTTTTGTCTCAAGGCTTCATGTTCGCACATCAGAACCCTCTCTCGAGAACCACAATGGCCGGGGACCTGCACATGTTGCCCAGGAGGTTGCAGACTTTCGCCCGCACATTGGCGTTCGGGTGTCAGTGCCGGGGCCCTCGGCAGGGCAGGGCTGTGTGCTGCGGAGGGCCCCGGGCGGGCCAGCGTCAGGAGCTCCGGGTACGCCCCGGTCTGGGGAGACAGCGATCGGGACCCCCCAAAAAAACACCCCCAAGAGCAGGCCATTTGATAGCTATCTATTTGGATACCGGGCCAGGGTGGGGTGGGGTGATGTAATTCCAGCATTTCGGCTGAAATGATCTGTCAGGAGGAGGCGGCTGTTGGTCTCGACCAAACTGACCCCAAAAATATTTGATGGGGGCCCCGAGTTGGCTGTGTCTGCACTCGTCAAGGCACCAGGAAAGAGAACAGGCTGAACACCAAAACAGATGTGTGGCACTACTTCACAAAAAGACACCAAACTGCTGAAGGAAAAACAGCATTCATCTTCTGACATAAGAGTGAGGTCTAGTAACCCATCAAAAAATAGGGCTGCCTTGAGCCTTGAGAACCCCCTGGGGGGAGTAAATGAAGGAGGGGGTTCGGACCCCCCCCCCCCGTGTTTAATAGGGTCCAAAGCCAAATTTGCCTGTGTTTTAACCCGAACGAAAGATGTCTGGGACCAATGCGTAGTTTGGCAACCCTGCTCATGGCATGGGGTTGGGGCTTGGGATTGGGGACTGTCTTCAGGAAAGGCATTGTATTTTTTAAAAGCACCTTAAAAAACCTTAAAACGCCTTAAAATGTGCTTCACATTTTTGTCCAAAATGCCTCAAAATGTCTTAAAAACTTGGGCTGGCAGAATTTTCTCAAATCGAGCAAAAATGAAAAACGCAAACACAACCCTGAGAAGAAAAATTATTTCTCGCATCGCCGGAGCATTGTCTATCTATCGAACCAAAAGTCAGAAAATACGTTTTTCGCAATTTTTTTTTGATTTTTGGATCACATGCAAAATCAAAAATGTTGGGTCGGATGTCGGGACAGCCGTTGGGCATAAAATGCCTTAACAAGCCTTAAAACATGCCTTAAAATGTTTTAAAAACTATGATGAATTTCTGCCTTGAAAAAATGCCTGCTTCAGGACCCCAAGGACCCAAGGAGGTCCAGCAGGCTGGCTGGAAAAAATTGCTGGCCGAAAAAAAAATGGCTTCCCATTTATGAACAAGTCCTCTCTATCAAGAATCAATATCCCTCAAAGGGGAAAACAAACACAGACAAGGGGTGACAACAACTCTCCTGCTAACCCTTTGCGCTCTGCCACCATCTGTCTTATGCTCCCCTGTCTGCCCTCCCCTCTGCACATCATCATCAGAGTCGTCATCATCATCATCCCATTGCCTCACCACCCTGGGATGTGTTTGAGAAAATGGACCCTCTCCTGTTCAGTGGCTGGGCCCCAGTAGTTTAAGGCTGCCAATGACACACAGGCAGGCAGGTGGATTTAGGCGGAAAACCCTGCCAATCACCCTCCCTCAAAACAACACCGCAGGCATTTCATTGGTCAGCGATCCCAAGCATCACTACCGTTGGAAAAGGGACAGTTCCATTTCATAGATGGGGATTTGGATGTTCAGAGTCACCTGGTGGATCATCGGGTAGTAGTCCTTTGACAGTCGCGCCAGCTGGCTCAGAATGTTGA
>CAAHFI010642737.1:0-11227 GCA_900893395.1 Euglena gracilis
AAAGGTGGCGGATAAAAGGTTGTATTATTGTTAATGAAAGGATAGGGTTAGGTCGACTTGCACCCGAGAAGGGGTTGGCGATAAAAGGGCTATTGTTAATGAAAGGGATAGGGTTAGGTCGACTTTGCACCAGAAAGGGTTGGCGATAAAAGGGTTTAAATTTTTTAATGAAAGGGATAGGGTTAGGTCGACTTGCACCCGAGAAGGGGTTGGCAGATAAAAGGTTTTTTTGTTAATGAAAGGATAGGGTTAGGTCGACTTGCACCCGAGAAGGGTTGGCGATAAAAGGGGTTTATTATTTGTTAATGAAAGGGATAGGGTTAGGTCGACTTGCACCCGAGAAGGGGTTGGCGATAAAATGGGTTATTTTGTTAATGAAAAGGAAGGGAGGTCGACTTGCACCGAAAGGGGTTGGCGATAAAAGGGGTTTATTTTGTTAATGAAAAGGGATAGGGTTAGGTCGACTTGCACCCGAAAGGGGTTTGGCGGATAAAAGGGTTTATTTGTTAATGAAAGGGATAGGGTTAGGTCGACTTGCACCCGAGAAGGGGTTGGCAGATAAAAGGGGTTATTTGTTAATGAAAGGGATAGGGTTAGGTCGACTTGCACCCGAGAAGGGGTTGGCGGATAAAAGGGTTTAATTTAGTTGTTAATGAAAGGATAGGGTTAGGTCGACTTGCACCGAGAAGGGGTGGCGATGGGTTGGCAGATAAAAGGGGTTTTTGTTAATGAAAGGGATAGGGTTAGGTCGACTTGCACCCGAGAAGGGTTGGCAGATAAAAGGGGTTTATTTTGTTAAGAAAGGGATAGGGTTAGGTCGACTGCACCCGAGAAGGGGTTGGCAGATAAAAGGGGTTTATTTTGTTAATGAAAGGGATAGGTTAGGTCGACTTGCACCCGAGAAGGGTTGGCAGATAAAAGGGGTTTAGGGGTTTTGTTAATGAAAGGGATAGGGTTAGGTCGACTTGCACCCGTTGGCAGATAAAAGGGTTATTTTGTAATGAAAGGGATAGGGTTAGGTCGACTTGCACCCGAGAAGGGCAGATAAAAGGTTTATTTTGTTAATGAAAGGATAGGGTTAGGTCGACTTGCACCCGAGAAGGGGTTAAAGGGCATAAAAGGGTTATTTTGTTAATGAAAGGGATAGGGTTAGGTCGACTTGCACCCGAGAAGGGGGAGGGTTGGCAGATAAAAGGGGTTTTTGTTAATGAAAGGGATAGGGTTAGTCGACTTGCACCCGAGAAGGGTTGGCGATAAAAGGGGTTGATTTTGTTAAATGAAAGGGATAGGGTTAGGTCGACTCACCCGAGAAGGGTTGGCAGATAAAAGGGGTAAAAGGGTTTATTTTGTTAATGAAAGGGATAGGGTTAGTCGACTTGCACCCGAGAAGGGTTGGCGATAAAAGGGGTTTATTTGTTAATGAAAGGGATAGGGTTAGTCGACTTGCACCCGAGAAGGGTTGCAGATAAAAGGGGTTATTTTGTTAATGAAAAGGGATAGGTAGCGACTGCACCCGAGAAGGGGTTGGCGATAAAAGGGGTTTATTTGTTAATGAAAGGGATAGGGTTAGGTCGACTTGCACCCGAGAAGGGGTTGGCAGATAAAATTAAAGGGGTTTATTTTGTTAATGAAAGGGATAGGTTAGGTCGACTTGCACCCGAAGGGTTGGCGGTAAAAGGTTTATTTTGTTAATGAAAGGGATAGGGTTAGGTCGACTTGCACCCGAGAAAGGGGTTGGCGATAAAGGGAAGGGTTATTTTGTTAATGAAAAGGGATAGGGTTAGGTCGACTTGCACCCGGAGAAGGGGTTGGCGATAAAAGGGTTTATTTTGTTAATGAAAGGGATAGGGTTAGGTCGACTGCACCCGAGAAGGGGTTGGCAGATAAAAGGGGTTTATTTGTTAATGAAAGGGATAGGGTTAGTCGACTTGCACCCGAGAAGGGGTTGGCAGATAAAAGGGTTTATTTGTTAATGAAAGGGATAGGGTTAGGTCGACTTGCACCCGAGAAGGGTTGGCGGATAAAGGGTGGCATAAAAAGGGGTTTATTTGTTAATGAAAGGGATAGGGTTAGGTCGACTTGCACCCAGAAGGCAAAAAGATATTAGTTAATGAAAGGATAGGGTTAGGTCGACTTGCACCCGAGAAGGGTTGGCAGGATAAAAGGGTTTATTTTGTTAATGAAGGGATAGGTTCGACTTGCACCCGAGAAGGGGTTGGCAGATAAAAGGGGCAGATAAAAGGTTTGTTAATGAAAGGGATAGGGTTAGGTCGACTTGCACCCGAGAAGGGGTTGGCAGATAAAAGGGGAAAAGGGTTTATTTTGTTAATGAAAGGGATAGGGTTAGGTCGACTTGCACCCGAAAAGGGGTTGGCAGATAAAAGGGGTTTATTTTGTTAATGAAAGGGATAGGGTTAGGTCGACTTGCACCCGAGAAGGGGTTGGCGATAAAAGGGGTTTATTTTGTTAATGAAAAGGGAATAGGGTTAGGTCGACTTGCACCCGAGAAGGGTTGGCAGAAAAAAGGGTTTATTTGTTAATGAAAGGGATAGGGTTAGGTCGACTTGCACCCGAGAAGGGTTGGCGGATAAAAGGTTGCGTAAAAGGGTTTATTTTGTTAAGAAAGGATAGGTAGGTCGACTTGCACCCGAAAAGGGGTTGCGATAAAAGTTTATTTGTAATGAAAGGGATAGGTTAGGTCGACTTGCACCCGAGAAGGGTTGGCGGATAAAAGGGGGCGGTTAAAAGGGTTTATTTTGTTAATGAAAAGGGATAGGGTTAGGTCGACTTGCACCCGAGAAGGTTGGCAGATAAAAGGGGTTTATTGTTAATGAAAGGGATAGGGTTAGGTTCGACTTGCACCCGAGAAGGGGTTGGCGGATAAAAGGGTGATGGGTTATTGTTAATGAAAGGGATAGGGTTAGGTCGACTTGCACCCGAGAAGGGGTTGGCAGATAAAATTAAAAGGGGTTTATTTTGTTAATGAAAGGGAGGGTTAGGTCGACTTGCACCCGAGAGAGGGGGCGATAAAAGGGGTTTATTTTGTTAATGAAAGGGATAGGGTTAGGTTCGACTTGCACCCGAGAAGGGTTGGCAGATAAAAGGGGTTAAAGGTTTTTTGTAATGAAAGGGATAGGGTTAGGTCGACTTGCACCCGAGAAAGGGGTTGCGAAAAATGGGTTTTATTTGTTAATGAAAGGGATAGGGTTAGGTCGACTTGCACCCGAGAAGGGTAAAATGGCGGTAAAAGGGGTTTATTTTGTTAATGAAAGGGATAGGGTTAGGTCGACTTGCACCCAGAAGGGTTGGCAGATAAAAGGGGTTTATTTGTTAATGAAAAGGAGGGTTAGGTCGACTTGCACCCGAAAGGGGTTGGCAGGATAAAAGGGTTTATTTTGTTAATGAAAGGGATAGGGTTAGGTCGACTGCACCCGAGAAAGGTTGGATAAAAGGGTGGCGTAAAGGGTTTATTTTGTTAATGAAAGGATAGGGTTAGGTCGACTTGCACCCCGAGAAGGGGGGCATAAAAGGGTTTATTTTGTTAATGAAAGGGATAGGGTTAGGTCGACTTGCACCCGAGAAGGGGTTGGCGATAAAAGGGTTTATTTTTGTTAATGAAAGGGATAGGTTAGTCGACTTGCACCCGGAAGCTTGGCGTAAAAGGGGTTGGCAGAAAAGGGTTTATTTGTTAATGAAAGGATAGGTTAGGTCGACTTGCACCCGAAAGGGTTGGGATAAAAAGGGTTTATTTTGTTAATGAAAGGGAGGGTTAGGTCGACTTGCACCCGAGAAGGGGTTGGCGGAATAAAAGGGGTTTATTTGTTAATGAAAGGGATAGGGTTAGGTCGACTTGCACCCGAGAAGGGTTGGCGGATAAAAGGGGTTTATTTTGTTAATGAAAGGGATAGGGTTAGGTCGACTTGCACCCGAGAAGGGGTTGGCAGATAAAAGGGGTTGTATGTTAATGAAGGGATAGGGTTAGGTCGACTTGCACCCGAGAAGGGTGGCGATAAAAGGTTGGCGAAAAAGGGGTTATTTGTTAATGGAAGGGATAGGGTTAGGTCGACTTGCACCCGAGAAGGGTTGGCGATAAAAGGGTTTATTTTGTTAATGAAAGGGATAGGGTTAGGTCGACTTGCACCGAGAAGGTGCATAAAAGGGGTTGGCGATAAAAGGGTTTATTTGTTAAGAAAGGGATAGGGTTAGGTCGACTTGCACCCAGAAGGGTTGGCGATAAAATGGGTTATTTTGTTAATGAAAGGGATAGGTTAGGTCGACTTGCACCCGAGAAGGTTGGCGGAAAAGGGGTTTAGGTTTGTTAATGAAAGGGATAGGGTTAGGTCGACTGCACCCGAGAAGGGTGGCGAAAAGGGGTTTATTTTGTTAATGAAAGGGATAGGGTTAGGTCGACGCACCCAGAAGGGGTTGGCAGATAAAGGGGTGGCGGTAAAAGGGTTTATTTTTGTTAATGAAAGGGATTAGGGTAGGTCGACTTGCACCCGAGAAGGGTTGGCGATAAAAGGGTTTATTTGTTAATGAAAGGGATAGGGTTAGGTCGACTTGCCACCCGAAAAGGGGTTGGCAGATAAAAGGGGTTATTTTGTTAATGAAAGGGATAGGTTAGTCGACTTGCACCGAGAAGGGTTGGCAGAAAAAGGGTTTATTTGTTAATGAAAGGGATAGGGTTAGGTCGACTTGCACCCGAGAAGGGTTGGCAGATAAAAGGGATTAGTTAATAAAGGGATAGGGTTAGGCGACTTGCACCCGAGGGGTTGGCAGATAAAAGGGGTTTATTTGTTAATGAAAGGGATAGGGTTAGGTCGACTTGCACCCGAAAGGGGTTGGCGGATAAAAGGGGTTTATTTTGTTAATGAAAGGGATAGGGTTAGGTCGACTTGCACCCGAGAAGGGTTGGCAGATAAGGGGTGGCGATAAAAGGGTTTATTTTGTTAATGAAAGGATAGGGTTAGGTCGACTTGCACCCGAGAAGGGGTTGGCGATAAAAGGGGTTATTTGTTAATGAAAGGGATAGGTTAGGTCGACTTGCACCCGAGAAGGTGGCAGATAAAAAGGGGTTTATTTGTTAATGAAAGGGATAGGTTAGGTCGACTTGCACCCGAGAAGGGGTTGGCGGATAAAAGGGGTTATTTTGTTAATGAAAGGGATAGGGTTAGGTCGACTTGCACCCGAGAAGGGGGCAAAAAAGGGTTATTTTGTTAATGAAAGGGATAGGGTTAGGTCGACTTGCACCCGAGAAGGGGTTGCAGATAAAAGGGTTGTTATTGTTAATGAAAGGATAGGGTTAGGTCGACTTGCACCCAGAAAGGGGCGATAAAAGGTTTATTTTGTTAATGAAAGGGATAGGGTTAGGTCGACTTGCACCCGAGAAGGGGTTGGCGGATAAAAGGGGTTTATTTTGTTAATGAAAGGGATAGGGTTAGGTCGACTTGCACCCGAGAAGGGGTTGGCGATAAAAGGGTTTATTTTGTTAATGAAAGGATAGGGTTAGGTCGACTTGCACCCGAGAAGGGTTGGCAGATAAAAGGCGGATAAAAGGTTTATTTTGTTAATGAAAGGGATAGGGTTAGGTCGACTTGCACCGAGAAGGGGTGGCGATAGGTAAAAGGGTTTATTTTGTTAATGAAAGGGATAGGGTTAGGTCGACTTGCACCGAGAAGGGTTGGCAGATAAAAGGGTTTATTTTGTTAATGAAAGGGATAGGGTTAGTCGACTTGCACCCGAGAAGGGGTTGCGATAAAAGGGTTGGCGGTTTAAAAGGGTTTATTGTTAATGAAAGGGATAGGGTTAGGTCGACTTGCACCCGAGAAGGGTTGCGATAAAAGGGGTTTATTTGTTAATGAAAGGAGGGTTAGGTCGACTTGCACCCGAGAAGGGGTTGCAGATAAAAGGGTTTATTTGTTAATGAAAGGGATAGGGTTAGGTCGACTTGCACCCAGAAGGGGTTGGCAGATAAAAGGGTTTATTTGTTAATGAAAGGGATAGGTTAGGTCGACTTGCACCCGAGAAGGGTTGGCGGATAAAAGGGGTTTATTTTGTTAATGAAAGGGATAGGGTTAGGTCGACTTGCACCCGAGAAGGGGGGCGGATAAAAGGGTGGCGATAAAAGGGGTTATTTTGTTAATGAAAGGGATAGGGTTAGGTCGACTTGCACCCGAGAAGGGTTGGGATAAAAGGGGTTTATTTTGTTAATGAAAGGGATAGGGTTAGGTCGACTTGCACCGAGAAGGGTTGGCGATAAAAGGGTTTATGTTTGTTAATGAAAGGGATAGGGTTAGGTCGACTTGCACCCGAGAAGGGGTTGGCATAAAAGGGTTGGCATAAAAGGGTTTATTTTGTTAATGAAAGATAGGGTTAGGTCGACTTGCACCCGAAAGGGGTTGGCGATAAAAGGGGTTTATTTTGTTAATGAAAGGATAGGGTTAGGTCACTTGCACCCGAGAAGGGTTGGCGATAAAAGGGTGGCGAAAAGGGGTTTATTTTGTTAATGAAAGGGATAGGGAGGTCGACTTGCACCCGAGAAGGGGTTGGCAGATAAAAGGGTTTATTTTGTTATGAAAGGGATAGGGTTAGGTCGACTTGCACCCGAGAAGGGGTGCAGATAAAAGGGGTTTATTTTGTTAATGAAAGGATAGGGTTAGGTCGACTTGCACCCGAGAAGGGGTTGGCGATAAAAGGGGTTGTAAAAGGGTTATTGTTAATGAAAGGGATAGGGTTAGGTCGACTTGCACCCGAGAAGGGTTGGCGATAAAAGGGGTTATTTTGTTAATGAAAGGATAGGGTTAGGTCGACTTGCACCCGAGAAGGGTTGGCGGATAAAGGGTTTATTTGTTAATGAAAGGGATAGGGTTAGGTCGACTTGCACCCGAGAAGAAAAGGGGTTGGCAGATAAAAGGGTTTATTTGTTAATGAAAGGGATAGGGTTAGGTCGACTTGCACCCGAGAAGGGGTTGGCGATAAAAGGGTTAAAAGGGATTTTGTTAATGAAAGGATAGGGTTAGGTCGACTTGCACCCGAGAAGGGGTTGGCAGATAAAAGGGGTTATTTTGTTAATGAAAGGGATAGGGTTAGGTCGACTTGCACCGAGAAGGGTTGGCGATAAAAGGGTTTAAATTTATTTTTAATGAAAGGGATAGGGTTAGGTCGACTTGCACCCGAAAGGGGTTGGCAGAAAAAGGGGTTATTTGTTAATGAAAGGATAGGGTTAGGTCGACTTGCACCCGAGAAGGGGTTGGCGATAAAAGGGTGGCAGTAAAAGGGGTTTTTGTAATGAAAGGGATAGGGTTAGGTCGACTTGCACCCGAGAAGGGGTTGGCGATAAAAGGGGGTAAAATTTTGTTAATGAAAGGGATAGGGTTAGGTCGACTTGCACCCGAGAAGGGGGGCGATAAAAGGGGTTTATTTTGTTAATGAAAGGGATAGGGTTAGGTCGACTTGCACCCGAGAAGGGTTGGCGGATAAAAGGGGTTGCAGTTAAAAAGGGTTATTTTAATGAAGGGGTTAGGTCGACTTGCACCGAGAAGGGTTGGCGATAGGGGTTGGCGATAAAAGGGTTTATTTGTTAATGAAAGGGATAGGGTTAGGTCGACTTGCACCCGAGAAGGGGTTGGCGGATAAAAGGGGTATTTGTTAATGAAAGGGATAGGGTTAGGTCGACTTGCACCCAGAGTTGGGATAAAAGGGGTTTATTTTTGTTAATGAAAGGATAGGGAGGTCACTTGCACCCAGAAGGGTGGCAGATAAAAGGGTATTTTGTTAATGAAAGGGATAGGGTTAGGTCGACTTGCACCCGAGAAGGGGTTGGCGATAAAATAAGGGGTTTATTTTGTTAATGAAAGGGATAGGGAGGTCGACTTGCACCCGAGAAGGTTGGCGATAAAAGGGTTTATTTGTTAATGAAAGGATAGGGTTAGGTCGACTTGCACCCGAGAAGGGGTTGGCGAAAAGGGTAAAAAGGGTTTATTTTGTTAATGAAAGGGATAGGGTTAGGTCGACTTGCACCCGAGAAGGGTTGGCGATAAAGGGGTGGCAGATAAAAGGGTTATTTTGTTAATGAAAGGGATAGGTTAGGTCGACTTGCACCCGAGAAGGGGGGCAGATAAAAAGGGTTTATTTTGTTAATGAAAGGGATAGGGTTAGGTCGACTTGCACCCAAAGGGTTGGCAGATAAAAGGGGTTGGCGTAAAAAGGGTTTTGTTAATGAAAGGGATAGGGTTAGGTCGACTTGCACCCGAGAAGGGGTTGCGGATAAAAGGGTTTATTTTGTTAATGAAAGGGAGGGTTAGGTCGACTTGCACCGAGAAGGTTGGCAGATAAAAGGGTTTATTTTGTTAATGAAAGGGATAGGGTTAGGTCGACTTGCACCCGAGAAGGGTGGCAGATAAAAGGGGTTTATTTTGTAATGAAAGGGATAGGTAGGTCGACTTGCACCCGAGAAGGGGGCGATAAAAGGTTTGTTAATGAAAGGGATAGGTTAGGTCGACTTGCACCCGAGAAGGGATAAAAGGGTTGGCGGTAAAAGGGTTTATTTTGTTAATGAAAGGGATAGGGTTAGGTCGACTTGCACCCGAGAAGGGTTGGCAGGTTAAAAAGGGTTTATTTTGTTAATGAAAGGGATAGGGTTAGGTCGACTTGCACCCGAGAAGGGGTTGGCGGATAAAAATGTTTATGTTAATGAAAGGGATAGGGTTAGGTCGACTCACCCGAGAAGGGGTTGGCGAAAAAGGGTTTATTTTGTTAATGAAAGGGATAGGGTTAGGTCGACTTGCACCCGAAAGGGGTTGGCGATAAAAGGGGTTTATTTTGTTAATGAAAGGGATAGGGTTAGGTCGACTTGCACCCGAGAAGGGTTGAGATAAAGGTTATTTTGTTAATGAAAGGATAGGGTTAGTCGACTTGCACCCGAGAAGGCTTGGCAGATAAAAGGGATTATTTTGTTAATGAAATAGGGTTAGGTCGACTTGCACCCGAGAAGGGCGTTGGCAGATAAAAGGGTTTATTTTGTTAATGAAAGGGATAGGGTTAGTCGACTTGCACCCAGAAGGGCGGATAGGGGTTGCAGATAAAAGGGTTTATTTTGTTAATGAAAGGGATAGGGTTAGGTCGACTTGCACCCGAGAAGGTGGCAGATAAAGGGGTTATTTTGTTAATGAAAGGGATAGGGTTAGGTCGACTTGCACCCGAGAAGGGGTTGGCGATAAAATTTATTTTAAATGAAAGGGATAGGAGTCGACTTGCACCCGAGAAGGGTTGGCGATAAAAGGGTGAAAAAGGTTATTTTGTTAATGAAAGGGATAGGGTTAGGTCGACTTGCACCCGAGAAGGTTGGCGGATAAAAGGGTATTTGTTAATGAAAGGGATAGGGTTAGGTCGACTTGCACCGAAAAGGGTTGGCGGTCAGATAAAAGGGGTTTATTTGTTAATGAAAGGGATAGGGTTAGGTCGACTTGCACCCGAGAAGGGTTGGCAGATAAAAGGGTTTATTTTGTTAATGAAAGGGATAGGGTTAGGTCGACTTGCACCCGAGAAGGGGTTGGCGATAAAAGGGGTTTATTTTGTTAATGAAAGGGATAGGGTTAGGTCGACTTGCACCCGAGAAGGGTTGCAGATAAAAGGGTTGGCAGGATAAAAGGGTTTATTTTGTTAATGAAAGGATAGGGTTAGGTCGACGCACCCGAGAAGGGGTTGGCAGATAAAAGGGTATTGTTAATGAAAGGGAAGGTTAGGCGACTTGCACCGAGAAGGGGTTTGGCAGATAAAAGGTTTATTTGTTAATGAAAGGGATAGGGTTAGGTCGACTTGCACCGAGAAGGGGTTGGCGATAAAAGGGGTTGGCGGTTAAAAGGGTTATTTTGTTAATGAAAGGGATAGGGTTAGGTCGACTTGCACCCGAGAAGGGCGGATAAAAGGGTTATTTTGTTAATGAAAGGGATAGGGTTAGGCGACTGCACCCGAGAAGGGTTGGCAGGATAAAAGGGTTTATTTTGTTAATGAAAGGGATAGGTTAGTCGACTTGCACCCGAGAGGGGTGGCGATAAAAGGGTTTTATTTTGTTAATGAAAGGGATGGTTAGGTCGACTTGCACCCGAGAAGGGTTGGCGACAAAAGGGTTTATTTGTTAATGAAAGGATAGGGTTAGGTCGACTTGCACCCGAGAAGGGTTGGCGGATAAAAGGGTGTAAAAGGGTTATTTGTAATGAAGGATAGGTTAGGTCGACTTGCACCCGAAAGGGCGCAGATAAAAGGGTATTGTTAATGAAAGGGATAGGTTAGTCGACTTGCACCCGAGAAGGGTGGCGATAAAATGGGTTATTTTAATGAAAGGATAGGGTTAGGTCGACTTGCACCGAGAAGGGTTGGCGAATAAAAGGGGTTGGGGTTAAAAGGGTTTATGTTAATGAAAGGGATAGGTTAGGTCGACTTGCACCCGAGAAGGGTTGGCAGGATAAAAGGGTTATGTTTAATGAAAGGGATAGGGTTAGTCGACTTGCACGATTGGCGAGAAAAGGGTTGGCAGATAAAAGGGGTTATTTTGTTAATGAAAGGGATAGGTTTAGGTCGACTTGCACCCGAGAAGGTTGGCGATAAAAGGGTTATTTTGTTAATGAAAGGATAGGGTTAGGTCGACTTGCACCCGAGAAGGGGGTTGCGGAAAAAGGGTTTATTTTGTTAATGAAAGGAGAGGGTTAGGTCGACTTGCACCCAGAAGGGGTTGGCAGATAAAGGGTTGGCAGATAAAAGGGGTTTATTTTGTTAATGAAAGGGATAGGGTTAGGTCGACTTGCACCCGAGAAGGAAGGGTTGGCAGATAAAAGGGGTTTTTTTGTTAATGAAAGGGATAGGGTTAGGTCGACTTGCACCGAGAAGGGGTTGGCGATAAAAGGGGTTATAAATTTATTTTGTTAATGAAAGGGATAGGGTTAGGTCGACTTGCACCCGAGAAGGGGTTGGCAGATAAAAAAGGGTTTATTTTTTAATGAAAGGGATAGGGTTAGGTCGACTTGCACCGAGAAGGGGTTGGCGATAAAAGGGGTTTATTTGTTAATGAAAGGGATAGGGTTAGGTCGACTTGCACCCGAAAAGGGTTGGCGGATAAAAGGGGTTGGCAGATAAAAGGGGTTTATTTTGTTAATGAAAGGGATAGGTTAGGTCGACTTGCACCGAGAAGGGGTTGGCTATTATAAAGGGGTTTATTTTGTTAATGAAAGGG
>CAAHFI010645052.1:0-11814 GCA_900893395.1 Euglena gracilis
CCACAGCGATATAGCGAACACTGCGCTAATTCAGCATCAAAATAGCGCAAACCGCACTCTAACTGTTCTGTTTTTCACTGCAGGCTCCCTCTTTTTACCTATGGTTTCAATTCAAGATTGTGCCTGCTGAATCAAGACCAAGGTCAAATTATATCAATTTTCAAGGAATTTCAAGGAATTCAAAGAAAGGCACTGGAGCCAAGAAGTGCAAAAGTTCAAGAAAGTCAAAAATCCAAGGGCGGAGCAAGCAAAAGATTACAAAAGATTGGTATCTGCTGGCGCAGGAGAGCAGTACAAGCCAAAAAGGTGTTGGTGCTGGGGTATCTGAAGCCTAGGGGAGGGCAACCAGGCCTTTTCCTAAACCCCCCCACTGCCGGAAGGGACGCCAAGCCGGACTCCCCCCTCCAACCACTCCCCAAAAAGGAGGGCCTTCGGTCCCCGGGAAAAAATCCTACGTGGGAAGGGGAGTATCCCGAACCTACCCCTCTCCCCAGAGCCCATCGCGCCTACCCCCCACCCCGCCGGTACCCCCTCACGGACCCCCGGGAGTGAAGGCTGGGCAAAAACAACATCGTTCGGGAAACTGGTAGCAGAGGTTTTTCACAGAACAAAATTTCCTGGGAACAAACCACACCGACAAGATGGATCCGGCTCCCCAGGCTCACCCCGCCCCGGTGGTGGGTGTCCCCCACCATGGGACTCCCCAAATGAAAAAGACCGCCCCATACCCAATCCCAATCCCCCGCACACGCATGCCGCTGCTCAGTCCCCCTCAGCGTGCACAGCAGAAAAAGAATCCCCCATTTCCCCACCTAGCCCCGCTCAAGAAAAGGCGATAAGCCCAAACCCCCAGCTCCCATTCCCACTCCAGCTCACATTCCCCATCCTGTCCACCCCATCCCCACCCTCGTACCTGTCCCAGTCCCTGCGCACCACCCCAGCAGCCACGCCGTCCCCGGGGGCGTCCGCGTCCGCGCGTCCGCGGCGGCGTCCGCGGCGGCGTTCGCGCTGGTGCCGCTCCAGCTGCCGGAGCTGGAGTCCCCGCGGGACGCCACGCCGCTGCGGGCCCGCTTCCCGCTGCTGGCCGCGGCGGCGCTGCTGTTCTCCCCCACCACCACCCAGAGGGAGCCGCAAGGGGGATCAAAGGGTGTGGGGGGAACGAACCCCCTTTTCTGAAGCCTCATCGTCCCACCGGCCGCTCAAGATGCCAAGGATCGTGGAGAGATGGACGAGGACGCGGCGGGTGTGGAGTATGACCAGGCAGAGGAGACGTACGAGCAGACCCTCGAGATGTACGACGAGGCTGAGCCCGCAGGTGAGGGATACGAGGAAGATATGGCCCCCGAGATGTACCAGGAGGAGATGGGTGCCGGGGATGAAGTCCCGGTGCAAGACCAGCCCATGCAGGACGAGTATCCCGGGGTGTCGGAGGAGGTGGCGGTGTGGCTGACGAGCCGCATCGACGCCGTGGGTGCCCAAGTCCGCGGCGTGGAGGCGAGTCTCGGGCAGGTGGTGGCCCAGCTCGACCTCCTGGGCAACCGCACCCGGGAGATGTGGGATGACTGGCCCACCGCGGCGCTGGAGGAGATGGACAAGGAGATCAAGGCCACGAAGGATGCGTCCGCGGCGGCCTATCGGCAAGTGGCGGAGGGGCAAGGCAAGGTCATCGCGCAGTTCATGGAGACCATCCAAGCCCAGCACGGACGGCTCGAGGGCCAAGTGGCGCAAGCCAAGGC
Organism: Euglena gracilis; assembly: GCA_900893395.1. Lineage (NCBI taxonomy): Eukaryota > Euglenozoa > Euglenophyceae > Euglenales > Euglenaceae > Euglena > Euglena gracilis. Next base: position 1,737 of record CAAHFI010645052.1, read on the forward strand.
GGCCGCCCGAAAGGCGGCGGATGAGGCGGCCCAAGCAATCGCCGCCGTGCAGGCTGAGCACCGATGCCGCGAGGCAGAGGTGCAAGGCTTGACGGCGATGGTGCGTGCCGGCCCCGGCGAGGGTGCGGCCCGGGTGGTGGACCCGGAAACGGCAGTGGAGGTGGCCCGTCTCCGGGGAGCCATGGTGACGCGGGAGGAGATCGCCACGGTGGTGCGGCAGATGGAGGAGCGACTGCAGCGGATGGAGCTCAACTCCAAGACCGAGATCCCGGCGTTGCAGGTGCAGTATTTCAACAAGCTGGCCGACCGGATTTCCGTGGAGTTGGAGGGCAAGTGCAGGGTGTACTTGGAGAAGGCCCTCCGGGAAGTGGACCAAGTGGTGACGGCGCTGTTCAGGGAGATTCAGATGGCGAAGGAGGAGATCAAGCAGTGGTCTGTCAAGATGTCCGGTCTCCGCCCAGCCGGGGGACCCCCGGTGTCCTCGGCGGCTCAGACCACGCCGCCAACCCGAGGGGCAGCCGATCCCTACCAGTCCGCCCCCCAGCCTGCTCGGCGGGGGCGGCCCGAGCCCCGGCTGAGCGGTCCTCATCGTCAACCACCGCGCGCCCGGCAAGGGAAGGGATATCCATGCCGCAATCCGCGTATGCATTCCCCGCGACGAGCACCGCAGTCATCCGAGCAGAGCCGCTGTCCGTGTCCCAGCGCCAACCGTCGTCCTCCGCGGCCAACGTGCACCGTCCCATCCGCAACCGTCCCGCGCGCAAGTGCAGCAGTCCGCGCTGTCGTCGCATCCGTCTGCACCGGCATCGCGACCCGCCAGCACCGCCGCCCCACCAGCGCACCGAGCAGCGCAGCATCCGGCATCACACCCGCAAGCCGCACCGCCCTGTCCAAGCCGTCAGCACCGGTTTCGGTGCCGGTGGCTGCTGCCCAGTCTGTCCGAGTCCAAGTCCGACCCGTCTCCCAAGTCTCTGTGCCCGTGTCAAGCCAGCCGCTGGGTGCCGAAGGCACCGAACCGCAGTGTGCCGAAGGCACGGTGTACCAGCAAGCCGTCCATCCCAACCCATCGCATGCCATGCATCAGACCCCCGCGGTGGCGTTCGCCACCGGGTGTCTCCCCAGCCAGCCATGCAGCCATCAGCCCACCCTGCCGGCGGGCCCCCGCCGGTGATGCAGTCTGCGGTGCCGGCTGCGACTGCGGCCACACCAGCGGACCCAGCCAATCCGCCCGCGTCGCGGCTCCGACCGGAGCTGCGGCTCGTGCGATCCCGCCCGGTGCCGACGAATGCAGCACCGATGCTCCTCATGCGTGCGGGGGCGAGCGTGCCCGCACCCGTGAGGGGAACCGCCATCCGAGAAGTCCAAGCAACCACCCTGCCGCTGGGGGCTCCCCAGCTGCAGATCCTGCCACCGCACCTCCTGGATGCGCTCGGGGGAGGCATCCGGGCCGGTTCTCGGGTAACGCCGAGGACTGGCCCCAATGGAGGCGGCGGTGGCTCCCCTACCTCCGCGAGGTGGAGGGGATGGTCCCCCTCCTCAGCGAGGCGCAGCGGGTGGCGCTGCTGCGGAGTACGGTGGACGAGGCGACGGCGTTGCACATCGACCTGATGGTGGAGACCTACCCGAGATGCCGTTCGAGGAGCTGTGGGCGAGGCTGGACCTGGAGCTGGGTGGAGACGACCGAGAAGCACTACGAAGGAAGCTCCGTCACCTCAAGGTGGTGACGCGGGGCAAGCTGACGGAGCGCGAGTGGCGGGAGTACTTCGCCAACGCCAAGGCGCTGGCGATGCAGATCGGGGACATGACGGACGTGGAGCTAGCCCGCCTGGTGGTGGACCAGCTGGGCCAGCCATGGAGGAAGCGGCTGGCCCATGAAGAGGATCGGCGCCGTGACCACGCGGCGCTGGTCCTGGAAGGCCTACCGGAGGATGTGACGGTGGCGGAGGCGACGGAGATGGTGGTGGAGGAGACGGGCGTCGTGCCGAAGAAAGTGGATCGCCAAGGCAGAAGAATCAAGGTGGTCCCGGCGGATGATGACCACCGGGCGGCCATCAAGGCGGTGTACGACCGGCAGAAGCTGTCTGGTGGAGCCATCGTCCGGGTGGCCCCGGACACCGTGGAGTTCACCGCCACCCAAGTCAACGACCTCATGGTGCGGTGGCTGAGGGTGGACCAGCGGGCCGCCACCATGGGCGACCCCGAGCCGGCCCACCGCAAACCGGCGGCACCCACAAGATGGCAGCGGGAAGTGGATGTCGAAGATGAAGATGACGAGACCGACACCAAGGCCAATCAAGGAGTCCAGGAGGAGTCCAACATCAAGGAAGTGAAGAAGGAAGCGGTGAAGAAAGAAAAGGAAGGTGAAGCGAAGAAGGTGGACGAGACCAAGGACTCCAACGATGCCCAAGGCTGGGCTGGCCGAGGCAAAGGCAACCAGCAGCCGTGGAATGAAGGATGGACCGGCAAAGGTGAAGCAAGGGGAAAGATGGTGGAAAAGGCAAAGGCAAGGGTAAGGGGAAAGGCAAAGGCGGTGAGAAAGGTTCCGGCAAAGGAGAAGCGGCCGGGACGACATCGACGCAGCAATGACGGGGCCGTCCAGGTCCCGAGGGGAAGGGCCTGGACCGGCAGTCAACCCCCCAGCCGACATCCGCACCAGGGACGAGGCTGGTAAGAGCGTGGAGTATGAAGAAGAAGGATGGCGGCTGGTCCAAAGAAAGAGAAGAGGCAGGAAGTCTCCAAAGGAAGGGGAGAGACCCTGCCTGCGGCAGGTGTCGAAGGCGAAGCCGACACCATCGTCCCCATCAACATCACCGAGCGTGCCGAAGGCGAAGGTGACATCATCGTCCTCATCAACGCCGACGGCATCGGCAACGAAGACATCATCGACCTCATCAACGCCGACGGCATCGGCAACGAAGACAGCATCGAGATCGAGTCTACCAAGATCCACGTCATCGCCATCAACAACACCGACAACATCATCACCGAAGGCATCACCAAGTCTCCACAAGACACCACCACAAGAAAGACAAGCACCGGCGAAGGAGGTGAAGAAAGCACCGGCGAAGAAGGAGAAGAAAGAGCCGGTGAAGAAGGCGGCGAAGGAAGAGAAGGAAAGATGGGCGCTGGACCTGTTCTCCGGAACGGGCAGTGTCAGAAGAGCGCTGGAGAAGATGGGCTTCAAGGTGATCAGCGTGGACTGGGACGAGAAGTGGAAGCCGGACATCGTGGCCGACGTGAGGAAGTGGAGGTACTGGGAGCAGTACGCTCCCGGCTACTTCGAGGTCATCGCGGCGTCCCCGCCCTGTACCGAGTACTCCGCAGCCCTCACCACCCGCAAGAGGAGGCTCCGCATGGCGGACGCGGTGGTGAAGGCCACGAGGGAGCTGGTGGAGTACTTGGCGCCTACGCGGTGGTGGATTGAAAACCCGAGGTTCGGCTTGCTGCGGTGGCGACGAGTCCTGCGCGGAGTGCGGTACGTGGATATCGACTACTGCCGCTTCGCGGAGTACGGGTATCGCAAGCCGACCCGCTTCTGGGTCAGCGACGCGATGGCGAAGGAGCTGGACGACGTCATCTGTGGTGGGAAGTGCGGCAGCATGGTGGAAGGACCAGACGGCGTACGACGACATCGGCTACAGCTGGGAGCAGTGGCGGCGAGCGCAGGTGCACAAGGGAGGAGGCCTACCGCATCCCGGAGGGGTGGTGCGGTACCTGTGCCTGGGGGAGAAGGCACGGGAAGAAGTGGCGGCGGCGGAGGAGGCGAAGAAGGTGCGGAAGGTGGTGGTGCGGCCGTGGCAGCACCTCCCGAACCGGCCGTTCACGGTCGGCCGGATGGAGCACCGTGGGGGGTGCTACCAGCTGCTGATGGACGTGGAGGTGGAGGCAGGCGGGATGAAGATCCAGGCGAAGGCCTTGATCGATACGGGGGCGCAGACCTCCCTCGTGAAGAAGGAGCTGTTCCCGGAGTCGGTGTTCCACGCGGCAACAAGACCCTTGGTGCTGCGCACGGTGAGCGGAGAAGCACTACCCGGAGGACAACGAGAAGCAGAGCTGAAGCTGTCCTTCGCGGCCCAGACCGACGACGAGGAGCGGAGACCGAGGACGTGGACGACGAAGGTGGTGGCGTACGACGGCTGCATCAGCACGGATCTGATCCTGGGGTATCCATGGCTCCGGGAGAACCGGCTGGATGTCCAGCCATGGCGCGACACCTTGCAGCTCCACGCGGACCCCAAGTGGATCCTGAGGCGGCGTGGAGACGAAGAGAAGAAGGAGGAAGATGGCGATGAAGACGAAGACGAGCTGGACGGCTACCTCTCCACGGTGAAGAAGATGCGGCAGCTGACCACGGACGAGGCAGCAGTCCGAGAAGTGGCGATGATGCTGAAGGAGGCCGAAGAAGCGGCGAAGGCGGTGCGAGGGGTGGTGGAGACAGAAGACGATGTCGACCATCCCTTGGCGCGGCAGCTGCGGGACGAGATCATCAACGAGTTCGAAGGCCGGGTGTTCCGTGAGCGGGTGTGGCCGTGTCCCCGGCGCGGGGCACCCATGGGAAGGCAGTGCTGAGGCTGAAGCCGGGAGCAACCCCGGTGGTGGGCCGGATCATCAACCTCAAGGGCGAGCGGCTGGAGGCCCTGAGGGAGATGGAGCGGGAGTGCCTGGCGGACGGCAAGCTGGAGGCGGGGCGGGGGCCGTGGAGGGCGGCCGCCTTCCCCATCCGCAAGAAGTCGGGCAAGTGGAGGCTGGTGTGCGACTACAGCTTGACCAACAAGATGCTGCAGATGGACTCCTACCCCCTACCGCTGACGGAGGACATCGTGAGCGAGCAGGCGAAGTGCGAGATCTTCTCGACGGTGGACCTGCGGGACGCCTTCCACCAGGTGGCCATGGCGGAGGAAAGCCGACCCATCACCAACATCCACCTGCCCGGCGGCCTCTGGCAGTGGACCGTGGTGCCCCAGGGCATCAACGTCGGTCCGGCGCTGCTCCAGAGGGACATCGACGCGACCTGCCGCAACGTCTCCGCCCACACCCACCCCTACTTCGACGACATCCTGGTGAGCACGAGGCGGCTGCCGGGGTGGAGCGACGAGGAGCTGATCAGGCGGCACGCGGGGATCTGCGGAGACCCTGCGGGCGCTGGAGGCGGATCGGTGGGTGGCGGACAAGAAGAAGGCGCAGCTGTTCCGCAAGAGGGCGGAGTTCGTGGGGCACGTGCTGGGGGAGGGCAAGCGCGTGCCCGCGAGCGGCAAGCTGGCGGCGGTGCAGCGGTGGCAACCCCCGGCCAATGTGACGAGTTTGCGCGCCTTTCTCGGCCTCTGCAATTATTATTCGGGGTATGTACGTATGTACTCGGAGCTGGCCGCCCCCCTGCAGGAGAAGCTGAAGCTACCGCGGGATTTGTCCCGGGCGGGCAGCAAGCACCCCATCGGTGGTCCGCGGCCGAGCTGGAGGCGTTCGAGAAGCTGAAGGCAGCGCTGGTGGCGGACCTGGAGCTGTGGCACGTGGACATGAACAAGCCGTTCGTGCTCCGCACGGACGCCTCCGATTACGCGGTGGGCGCCGTGCTGGAGCAGCTGCCGAAGGTGGAGGGCATCCCTCGGTGGAGGAGCTCCTGAAGCCCGGGGCGACGGTGGCGGTGGGCTTCATGAGCAGGAAGCTGACGGAGGGGCAGCGGCTGCGGTGGGACACCCGGACAAGGAGACGTACGCGGTGGTGAGCGCGCTGGACAAGTGGGGCGGCTACATCACCGGGCAGAAGGTCCTGGTGCTGACGGACCACCGGTCCTTGGAGAGCTGGTACAAGGAGCACGTCGCCCGAGGAGCGGGACCGCAGGCCGGCGGGCGAGGTGGCACTCCAAGCTCAACGAGCACATGGTGGAGGTGGTGTACGTGCCGGGGGAGAAGAACGAGGTGGGGGACGCGCTGTCGCGGTGGGCGTACCCGGCCAGCCAGGAGTACCGAGACTCCTGCTGGCACGGGACGGCAGCGGACGCCGAGGAGATGGAGCAGCAGATCCGAGAGGAGAAGGCCGCGGAGCGCAGCTGCCCGAAGGCAGTACACCCGGTGGATAAGGTGTGCCCCCTCCCGACCGCAAATGCGGCATCCCCATCGCCGCCAGCCGGGACACCGGCAACCACGGCGGCATCGGCCGGGACACCGGCATCCGAGGCGGCGCCCGCCGGGATTCCGGCAGCCGGAAGTCCGGCAATCCGACCGCCGCCCCCACCGCACCCCACCGCGCCGGCTGCGACTGCAGCACCGACCGTGCGAGTGCCCAGTGCGACAGCGCTGGCATCGCCCGGGCAGCCCGAGCAGCCGCAGCACCCGGCGTTGTCCGCGCAGCCCAAGCAGCAGCAGCAGCCCGCCACACCACGCACCGTGCGGTTTTCCGTACGGCCAGCAGCGGCACCGGCAGCAGCACCCGCCGTGCGATCCCCGTCCGCCGAGCAAGCATCGTCCCCGCCCGCGGCCAGCGCACGCAGCATCCCACCGTCCGCAGCGATCGCCGTGACAACCCGAAGCCAGGCGGCCGCCAAGCCGCCCGGTGCCGCCGTCCCGAAGAAGCCAGCCGAGAGCGGTGCCGGCCCCCACCCAAGGTGGGGGGGCACCCCAGCCCTCCCGCCGTGCCGCCAGTGGCAGCCGCCGTGCCGCCTGTGGCAGCCGCCGTGCCGCCAGCTGCAGCCACCCCGGCCGCAGCCCCGCAAGACGAGGACCAGGACCTGATGGCGATGGACTGGAGTGAGGCGTATGAGAAGTGCCCAACGTTCAAAGAGCCGTGGCAGGCCATCAAGCGCGGCCGGCCATGGCCCACCGGCTACCGGAAGGAGGCAGGCAAGCTGGTGAAGGATTCCGTCTGGTGCGTGCCGGATGCCCTGACCGAGCGGGCAATCCGAGAGCAGCACCGGGCGTCGGGGCACGTCGGTGGTGAGCGCCTCCTCGATGAGGCCAGCCGGAACTTCCAGTTTGCGGTGCCCTCCCGAGCACGCGAGCTGGCGGGCAAGATTCTGGCGGTGTGCGAGTTCTGCCAGGCGTCGGAGCACCCACACCAACCCCTCCGGCTCCGCATCACGCCCACGCCAGTGCCGCCCCATGTGATGTGTTCGGTGAGCGTGGATCTGTTCCAGATGCCGGAGGTGGAGGTGGAGGGCGGCAAGCTGGTGAACGTGTTCGCAGCATGCATCGATCGGCACTCCGGCTGGGCGATCGCAACCGTGCACCACACCCGCGGGCTAACGGCGGAGGCGGTGGCTAAGGCTATGTATGAGCAGTGGGCGCAGTTCGGCGTGCCAAGCGTCATCACGTCGGACCGGGGCCCCCACTTCGTGGGGGCCTGGTGGAGGGCAATGTGCGCAAGACTGGGGGTGCGCCATGCCTTCTCCCAAGCATACCACCACGAAGGCAACGCCCGTGCGGAGGTCCTCGGCGCGCAGATCCAGAAGCGGCTGAGGAAGATGAAGGCGGCGGAGGGCGTGGAGTGGCCGGAGGCGCTGCCGCGGGCCCTGCGGACCCTGCACGACAGTGCTGGGCCCAGCGGCCTGAGCCCCTTCCAGGTGCTCTTCGGCCGCGAGCGGTGGTATGGCGGGGTGCCGTACCAGCCGCCCACGCGGGCCGAGGACGCGGTGGCCTTCTTCGAGCGCATGCAGGACATCGATCATCGTGTTGCGAAGATCCTGAACGAGGAGCACGCCAAGACAGCCGAGGCGGTCAACAAGCGGAGGAAAGAGCTGCCGGAGCTGGAGATCAACGACAAGGTCTGGTATCTCCGCCCGCGCACCCGCACCGGCGAGAAGCTGGAGACGTACTGGATCGGGCCGTGCGTGGTGGCAGAGCGCACCAGTGAGCACACGTACGTGCTCCAGATGGAGGATGGCCGGAAGCAGGTGGCCCACCGATCCCAAATCAAGAGCTACCGCCACGATCCAGCCCTCATGGGGCCACCGCTCCGCTCTTCCACTTCCGCCAATCCAGGCCGGAGGAGGGTTCCCGGCTGGACGAGTGGGAGGTGGAGGCGGTGGTCACCCACCGGCGCGATGCCAACGGCGACCTCGAGTTCCTCGTCAAGTGGCTGGGGTACGAGGAGAAGACGTGGGAGCCGCTGCGGCACTTCTTCCACCGGTACGCCTCCCCATCGTGTCGTACTTCGTCGAACACGACATCAAGGAGGACATCATGAAGTACCTCGAGGTTCCCGGAGGAAGCCCACATCGCCATCTGCCACGCCGTGGAGATCGAGAAGGAGAAGGAGAAGGAGTTTGGGCTGTCCTGGGAGGAGCCACCAGAGGAGTGGATGTGGCAGGACCGAGGACGGATGTATGTCGAGAAGGTGATGATTCTGGAGACGATGATGAAGGTGATGGAGGAGACGAAGGAGATCGAGACCAAGAAGACGGAGGAGATGCTGGCCCGGCGGGTCCCCAACAAGCGGCCCACCCCAGGTACCCGGTCAGGGTCCACCGGCAGCCCGCGAGCGGCGAGCGCCCGTCTCCGTGCGATCCGCGTCTGCGAGGGATGCGCTCTCCCGCGCTTCCCTTGCCCCAGCTCCACCGTCCACCACCCCATCACTCCCCATGTCCACGCGTACCCACCCCGCAGTCCAGGCGTACCTCAGAGACCCGGTCCCCGAGTCTCCCCTGCCCCCACGGGTAGAGGTCGCCGCCCCCGCGTGTCGACCCGCAGGGACGCCCCAGCTCGGGATCCCCCCTCCCACCAGGGGGCCCCGTTCCCGTGCACCCCCATGACCCGTCCCTGCGGCGAGGGGCACCACCACCGGAGGCGTGCCCCTGCATGGCCACGGTGCGACCCGGCCCTTCCTTCCCAACAAGGAGGCCACCCCTGCCCCCTGCCCCACCCCATGGGGAAATGGAAAAGGCCTGGCGTCAACCTGGGATTTTCTCCATGGTGGTCGTGTTCCAGTTCATCTTTCTGTTCCTTCCCCTCGCCTTCGACGCTCAGGACAGGCGGCTGGCAGCGCGCGCGCAGTGAGCAGATGATCATGCTGGCTGTCGTCGTGAGGATGCGGTGACGTCGGCGGCAGCTGGCTCCCCCTACTGACCTGATGGATACTGTGGAGGCTCTCACCCACCAACCCAACCTCTTACTGGTGTGCCACCCTCCTCTCTTCCCCAACCGAAGCTGAGTCACGGTGAGCCCGGCCGAGGCCGAGCCAGGAGAAGGAGACCGGAGAGAGCCCAGAGAGGAGAGAGAGAGAGGAGAGGAGAGAGAGCGACGAAGCACGGGGGCGAAAGCCCCGGGGAGAGGCGAGCAAAGAAGGAGAGGAAAGGAGAAAGAAAGGGGACCCAAGGGGGGAAACCCAACCGACCCCGGGGGCAAAGGGGCCCAGAGGGGACCCAGGGAAGACCAAAGGACCCGGACCGGGGGCACCCAAGAGCGGCCCAGGGGGGGCCGCCCAAGACCACCCGGGGGGGGGGGCACGCAGCGGCCCAGGGGGCCGGCAAAAAAAAAAAAAAGCGGCCAGGGGCCGCGCCCACACCCGGGGGGGGAACCCAAGAGCGGCCCAGGGGGGCCGCCCACGACCCAGGGAGGGGGCGCCGAAAAGCGGCCCAGGGGGGCCGCCCAGACCCCAGGGGGGGGGGCGCCGAAAAGGCCCAGGGGGGCCGCCCAGACCCAGGGGGGGGGCGCCGAAAAGCGGCCCAGGGGGCCGCCCAGACCCCGGGGGGGGGGGGCGCCGAAAGCGGCCCAGGGGGGCCGCCCAGACCCAGGGGGGGGGGGCGCCAAAAGCGGCCCAGGGGGCCGCCCAGACCCCAGGGGGGGGCGCCGAAAAGCGGCCCAGGGGGCCGCCCAGACCCCACGGGGGGGGGCGCCGAAAAAGCGGCCCAGGGGGCCGCCAGACCCCGGGGGGGGGGGAGCGCCGAAAAGCGGCCAGGGGGGCCGCCCAGACCCCCGGGGGGGGCGCCGAAAAGCGGCCCAGGGGGGCCGCCCAGACCCCAGGGGGGGGGGGGCGCCGAAAAAAGCGGCCCAGGGGGGCGCCAGACCCGGGGGGGGGGGCACGCACGCCCAAGGGCCGCCAAAAGCGGCCAGGGGCCGCCCAGACCCCGGGGGGGGGCGCCAAGAGC
>CAAHFI010649016.1:0-12969 GCA_900893395.1 Euglena gracilis
GCAATTTCCGCATTTTTCTCCAAATTCCGCAGTTTGCGCAATTTTCCGCAATTCTTCCGCAGTTTTTTCCCTGTCCACATTTTTTCGCATCAATTGAAAAGGAAGTCGAGATGAGTTTCGGCCAGTTCTACAACGTTTCACAAGGGAACCCAGGTACTTTTTTTTCTATTTGGATGCAAATTTGCCAAAATTGTCAAATATTACAAAATTTGGCAAAATTTGCCAATTTCTAGGTCTTTTCTAGGTTTTTTTCCTCTTTTGTTGGAAATAATTTTGATTCAGAAAAATTCCGCATTGGACCAGATTTTTTCCTGAGACCAAAGTTTTTGGCGATTTTTTGCTGTTTTCGAATTTTTCGCTCACGAAATTCCATATTTCCAGAATCAGCATATTTCCAGAAAAGGAACAAGCAAGTCCCCTCCAGCAGAAAAGTGTCCATTCCCGGTATCAAATTTCCGCAATTTTCCCGCAATTTTTCCGAAGGCCTCCGATATCAATTCCCTCCCCCCTGCGTCACCCATCCATCAGGTCGGCATAGTTTCTCGTTGGGGACCTGTCTTTCCTGCTTGCCCCCCATTTGTTCAGTGTGTTTTCCTACGTATAACCTCCTATGGGTTTCAGGAATTGGTGGGTGTTCGATGCACTGTGCAAAGTGCCCATGTTGTTTTTGGGGGTCCCCCTTTTCCCTGGTGGTAAGCTTCGCTCTTACTCTAAAGAGATAAAGCTCAGCGACCCCCCCTTAATTGTCTCCCCCCCTAATTGGCTAATTGGGGGTCCGAAGGAGACCGGCCATTAGCCAAATAGGGGGAGTGAGGGTAACCCCTTTTCTTGGATTCTGTATTTTTTTGACCCAGGTATGACCCAAAGTCAACGGGTTTCAGGCCAAAAACGGGTCGAAAAACGCTCATTTTAGGCTCAAAAACAATTCTTGAAAGTCAAGGAGGCCAAAAACATTGTTTTGGCCAAAAAAATTCGATTTTTCGACTTTTTTGCGCAGACATGACCCAAAGTCAGTTAGCGGCCCAAAACGTGGGCGTCGGCAGGTTTAAAAAAAAAAAACGGGTTTTTGGGGTTTTTTTTTTCGACTTTTTTTGCCCGAAAACGGCTAAGTCTGACATCGGGGGGGGGGGGGGTGCACAAAATGTCCCAAAAACCGGAAAACGGCAGTATCTCGGGCGGGAGTTGCGGGGAAATCATAATTCCCCAGACATGACCGTCGATTTTGCATCATTGTCGAGAAATTTTGAAAAACATTGATTTTTTGACCCCCTCCCCGAAAACGGAAGAGTCGGACAGTGGGGAAAGTGTAAAAAAAAAACGGCCGTCTGGGTCGAAAAATGGCCGCATTTCGCGCCAGGGGGGAGTTTCGGGGAAAGCAAAAATACGGTAGATCGGGCGTAGATCGGGGCTTCAATTTGAGTCTCCGGGACATACCCTTTGACCCTGCACGATTTTCGAGGTATTTTAAAAATATCGATTTTTGGCCCGAAATATGTGGGGGGGTAGGGTTTGTCCACATTCGCCGCGATGAAACCGCACCTCCAGGTTCTCCCAGTTGGCGCTGCGTGTCCTGAAGGTTGTTCTGGTCGTAAAATTGATTAAGACCATTCGGGCTCCGCGCTGCGAGATGGTGAGGTCCTGCTTTCCTTGCCGGCTGTTCTGTCTGGTTGTGCGTGCGCGGGGGGCTTCTTACTGCTTTTTGTTGCCGGAGTTGGCTGATTCCTATTTCTGCCCTTCGACCTCAAGGAGAAAGAGTTTTACTTTACGAGTTCAAGTGGAATTATTTTACGAGGAGTACTACTTTCCCGAAGACCATCACTTTGACCAACTGGTGGACCGAACTTTTTCGGAACTTCAACTTCCTGACGGAAGAATTCACAACTCTTCGAGTTCAACTGGAATTATTCCCAGAAGTATTGCAATTGCCACAACAGAGATCAACAACTGGACTTCCATGAAGAATGAATTTCAAAGAAACTCTGAATTTCAAGAAGAACTTCAAAGAACTTCCAAGAAGTCAGCTGAAGCTGGGGAAGGTGGAGACACAGCAGCAGCTGCAGAAGCTGGAGGGGCGGCAGCAGCACACCGTCCGTGGCCATCGCAACCCCCCACCCCCAGAGCATCAGCGATTTCAAAATCCCCCTCTCAACATGAGAATGGCCATGGAACATGGACAACTGTGGTCAGGAGGACAAGAAGACAGAAGGGGAAGACCATCACAGGTCCAACAGACTCCCCCCTTTTTCTATGTCCCCCCCTTCCAGGGGAAAAAGCAAAGGCTATGGCAGCCTCTCAAGAATATCATCCAAAGGATTCAAATCAAAATCAAGGCTATGGCAGCCATCATTGGACAGGGCCTGGGGCCCAGAATCATGGCTATGGCAGCCATCATCCAAGAGGGCAGTGGGCCCAAGTGCAAGGCTATGGCAGCCTGTGTCCAAACCTGGACAGATCCCACTGGGGAAAGGTATGTCCAACTTACCCCACAGCTCTCTCAAACATAAACCCCTCAGGAGCTGCCCATCCAAGCAAGCAGCCCCCCTTTCAGGGGAAGGCCAATGGAGGCCATTATATCCAAGAGGCCAATGGAGGCCAGGGGAAATATCAAGGCCAATGGAGGCCATTTCAATCAAAATCAGGTGGCCATGGGAGGCCAATGCATTCAAGACCACAGCCCTTGGGGGGAGGCCCAAGATTGGCTCAGACAAGCCCCCCCAGAAGATAATCAGCCCAGCCTTATATGTACCTCCCCACTGCAGACACAGACCTTCCCCCATCTTTCAAACACAGGGGGAAAGCCTGTCTTTGAGCAGCCCTATGGCAGGGCCAGAGGTGACCCCAGTGATGGGGCAGCCAGAGCTGACCCCAGTGATGGGGCAGCCAGGGGAAGGACCCCAGTGATGGGGCCTTTGGAATCCCCAGACACATTACACCCAGGGGTGCCCCCTACAGGGCCCTGCAGGCCAGCATTCCCCATTGGGTCGAGGCAGGAGCCAGCACAGAGGTATTAAACCTGATAAGGGAAGGGGTCAGGGCAGATCTTCCCCTCCCCCCTCAGATGTCCTTAAAAGTTCCCTTCAAAACTCCCCAAGAAATAAGGACTGCCCAGAAAATTCTGAGAGAATACGAATGTGCAGGGGCAACCAGGCAAATCACCCCACAGGAGGCAAAACATTTTGTCCCTTATTTTATCATTTCCAAAAAGGAAGGGGAAAAGACCAAGGAAAGACTGATTTCAGATTGTCGACAGTTAAATCTCCATTTCACCCCCCAGAAATTCAGATTGGAACACATGGGAAACATCTTCCCATATCTAAGAAAAGGTTGGTTCTGTGGAAAAATAGACCTGAAAGATGCATATTTCCACTTAAAACTGCACAGCAGTCTGGAAAAACATGTGTGCATGCAGGTGGGGGGGGAAACGTGGCAATTTCAAGCTGCATGCTTTGGTATAAGCAGCCTGCCACAAAAATTTATGACTCTTATGAGAGTCTGGGAAAGAAAATGGAGAAAGGAAGAAGGTAGTTTTCATCTACCTGGACGACATTTTGCTGTTAGCCCCCAGCAAAAAGACAGCAGCCCAACATTTGGCAGAAGTAAAAACAGACCTTTTACTGGCAGGTTTCAGATTAAACCTCCCCAAATCCTGTCTGGAACCCACACAGGAAATAAAACATTTGGGCCAATGGATCAATTTGAAAAAAGGCCAATTGGAAATTCAGGAAAAACTAAAATCCTTAAGAAAGGAGCTAGGCAAAGTGCTCACAGCACAAAAATGAGCTGCAGAAAACTCAGTTCTATTGTGGGACAAGTCAGAAGCTATTTAGTTTCAATGCCATTTCTCAGAATTCTGACAGATCAACTTTGCAAAATGGTGGATTTGCACACAAAGTGGGGTTGGGACCACACCCTGACCATTCCCCAGGGGGTCAAAGATCAAATTGTGGAGTTAAAAGCCTTTTTACAGCCAGGTGTGGGCAGGGCATTTCAGTCCCAGGCCTCTCAGGAACTCTTTTCGACAGCAGCACCTGGCAGTGGGGGGGGCTGGACAAAGCTTCAGGCCAAAAGGTGCAGGATTTTTGGAGGGACCTGCATGTCCTTCACATAAATCAAAAAGAATTACAAGCTGCAGTGGAAACAGTAAAGGCACTAGCCAAACCAAAACAAACAATTGTGCTCACGTGGACAGCCAGGTGGCTGTAAGTTATTTAACAAAATGGGGAGGCAAAAAGCCATACCTAAATTCCATCTTAAAACCCCTGCTGTATCATTGCCAAGAAAAGCAGGTGGTTTGGGTTCCCACAAAGGAGCAATTGGCAGACTCCCTGACCAGGGAGCAAAAGGACCCAGGGGATTATACCCTAAACCTAAACATCTTTCACCAAATTGTTCAGTTTTTCAGAAAGGAAATCACCCCAGAGGTGGACATGTTTTGCACACCCAGCAACAAAAAATTCCCCAAGTTTGTTTGTCGATACCCCCACCAAGGGGCTTTGCTGGTGGATGCCTTGAAGGCAGATTTGAGGGGCCTCCCCCCAGTTTATGCAAACCCCCCTGGAGCATCATTCCCCAATGGGTTCAGAGATTAATGTTAAACCCAGACCTAATTTGTCTGTTGATCGTACCCCACTGGGCTTCGACATCATGGTGGCGCCAATTAATGTCAATCAGGCAGCCAGGCAGCAAAGTTTTGTTGGTACCCCCCCAATGGGGTCTGTTCACCAACTGCTGGGGGGAGGAGATGCCCCCCCCAAGGTGGAATTTGGCCTGCTTGATTGTGTCAGGCAAATATTACAATCCCAGGAAGTTTCGATGTCCAGTATCGACACTTACATAAAAAATCTGGGAAATGTCAAAAGATATGACTCAGCCTTCAGGACTTGGTGGGCCAATTGTTGCACAAAGGGGTGCCCCTGCAGGACTGCACAGTCCACAAGATGGCTGAGGCCATCCTTGATCTGGCTGCCACAGCCTCAACACTGCACGAAATGCATATGCAGCAGTTTTACTCCCAGGGTTTGGGTCATTGAGGTTTTCCCCTCTTTTGTCTCCATTGAAAAGGAAATGGAATTCCAATGTCTGCAAGTATGCCCATTTTTGGGACCCCACTGATTTCTAGAAACATCATCAAAATCAAACCCCTCTCAGACTCTCTGTGAAAGAGCTCAGAAACAGACTCATCATCTGTTGGAGGCTTTTGGCCCTCCACAGGGGGGTTGATTAGCCAGGACACAGCGAAAAATCAGTTTCGTGGGAGAAAAAATTTTCATTTTATTGCAAAGGAAAGGGTGGCAATTCCCAAGATGGGAGGAAGTTTTGAATTTGCCACACACCCCCTCATAAGCCCCTGGCATTTATTGAAAGAGTATGTGGAAAGGACAGCCCACATGGTTGGGCACAAAAATAATTTGTTATGGTCTTTGGATGGTAAAAGACCTTTGACATCAGAAAGAGTGAATTCCCTTACCAAAGAAATTCTGCAAGAGGGGGGGGTGGACACCACCCACTGGAAACCCCACAGCACCAGAGGGGCTGGGGTTTTATGGTGGAAAAATGCTGGTTTGCAAGTGGAAGAAGTCCAGCAGTTGGGTCAGTGGAAAAATTTTGGGGCCTTCCAAGCTCATTATTTGCGACTTGGGTCGTATCAAAAATTCAAAAATTATGGCCCAAAGGGGGTGCACAGTACCTCACCATCTCGCAGTGCGGAGCCCGAATGGTCTCGGACTCCCACGACAGAGGAAGGGGGAGGAAGGGACCAAGAGGGCGAAGCACAAGAAGATGGTGAGCCCAACCCCCCACCCAAAAAATCAGCAGAAAAAGAAAGACATCCCAACCAGAAAGGGGACCCCCCCAACCAAGCACCATGGGAGAGGGGGGGGGGGGGCGGGGCCACGACGGTTCAGCTTCGCCAAGGTGTCGGAGGAGGCCTCATCATCGCCAACTCCGGCAACAAAGGCGCAGTAAGAAGCACCCCCCGCACGCACAAACACAGAACAGAACAGCCGGCAAGGAAAGCAGGACCTCACCATCTTCTTGTGCTTCGCCCTCTTGGTCCCTTCCTCCCCTTCCTCTGTCGTGGGAGTCCGATTCCAATGTTTCTGCATCGACTAAAAATTCAAGCTGGAAATTTTCTTCGGGCTCTGGTATTCTTCAGGTTTGAAGTTTCTGGACATGGATTGTGTATCTTCTTGTTCTCTTCCGCTAGTGCTCCAGCCTTCTGTCCTCCTCCGTTTCGAAGGGAAAGCTTAGGAATCAGCCAGCTCCTACGAAAAAGGGCACTAAGCGGGACCCAACCCAGCACCCTAAAACAATCACTAAAAAAAACCGCCGGCGAGCAAGGCATGGGCTGACAAGAGTAATCCGGGAAGTCTGACCAGGGAGGAAATGACCATGAGGCGGAGCACAAGAGGGGGGTGAGATCCTGCTTTGTGTGCCGGCTGTTTTGTTGTTTGTGTTCTTTTGGCGGGGTGCTTCTTACTGCGACTTTGGTGCCGGAGTTGGCGATGATGTGCTCTCCGACACCGACTTGGCGAAGGTGAACCGCAGGGGCCCCCGGCCTGTGTGTGTGGGCGTTTCTGCCCCCCCCTGAGGATGATGCTTTCCTTTTCGGGTGGGTTGGGTGGGCTCACCCCCTCTTGTGCTCCGCCCTCATGGTCATTTCCTCCCTGGTCAGACTTCCCGGGAGTACTCGACCATTCGGGCTTCGCACACTCTGGGGGTGAGACTTTGTGCACGACCCTTTTTCAAATTTTTTTCGTTGCTGAATCCACCGCCCCCAATCGTAAGTAATGGGCTGAAAAGCTGTGGCATTTTTCCACTGCCCAAGTTCACACACCTCCTCACTGGACAATCCCAACTTTTTATACATCAAAACTCCTGCCCCCCTTGTGCTGTGGGCTTTCCAGTGGGAAATGGGAATGCCAAAAGTGTGCAACAACTCCTTTGTCAAAGAGTTGATTCTGTTGGAGGTCAAGGGTTTTTTGCCATCCAAACTCCACAAAGAGGGGCACCCTGGGGGATGAAAGATGTTCTTCCAACATATTCTCTCATCAAATGATATGGACTCAAAGATGGAAGGGAATCAATCTTCAACACTTGCTCCCACTTTGGTGAAGGCCAACCCTTTCTCCTGACCAAAATGAAAAATTTTTTCCCCCACCACTGAAATGGTCCTCTGAGTTCTGGCCAGGTCCACCCCCCTGTGAAGAGCCAAAAGTCTGAAAGACAAAATGATTCTCCATCTCAATTCCATGATGGACATGTCAGAAATTTTTGTGTTGCTCTGCAATTTTTTCAAAATGGGTAGGGGGTCCCAAAAAACAGCATACCTCTGCACTGAACGATTCCATTCCTTTTTCACTTTTGTCAGTAAAGGATGAAATCTGATGGACTCCAACCCAGGTAAATACTGCAGTGAGGCATACGCACATCGAGCATCAGCTTGTGACAGTTTGTGTAGGTCCAAAAGGGCAGTGGCCAGCTCCATCCTGGAGACTTGCAAGGGCTCCAATCCTTTCTGTTGTAGAATTACAAAAGCTTTCTGAATGCACTGTCATAACGCTTCAGGGGTCCCAAACTCCTCAGGACATTTTCAATGTCTTGATGTGACATTTTTTGCTGTTCCAAAAGGAACCTGATACCACTGTGCAAGCCAGGGGCCACTTTGGCTTTGGCATTGATTGCCCCCAACAATTGCTGAACATGCCTTCCCTGGGGGGTAAAACCAACATTCTTGTCCCTGGTTTGGACATTTTGATTAATAGGGGCCACCATGGACTCGAAACCCACATGGGTGTCACCAAAAGACATTTCACCTGTTTGTTCAGTCTCAGTCTGATGAGCCAGGGAAAAATTACTTTCCATGGGGGGTTGGCATAAACATCTTGGACTGAAGTCAGGTCGCATTTCAATGCATCCACCAGAAAAGCCTGGTGGTGGGGCCATCTGGCCACAAATTTTTGGAATTTTGCATTTCCTGGAGATGCAAACATGTCTGTGTCTGGAGCAATGTCTTTTCTGAAAAACTCAAAATTTTGGTGAACAGGTTTGGGCACAGGGTATAATCCCCCCTGTCTTGATCCCATCTTGTGAGGGGATCTGCCAACATTGCTGCTGAAGGAACCCACTGGACTTGCAGTTGAACTTGGTTTTCCCAACACCAATGAAACAGGGGTTCCAAAATCTGATTGAGAGTGCTGTTTTCTTCCCCCCATTTGGTGAGATAACTTAATGCTACTTGATTGTCCACATTTAACAGCACTGTTTCTCCAGGCTGGGCAAATGCTTTTACTGTCTGAACTGCGCCATCAGCTCTTTCACATTTATATGTAAACAATTTTTCTCCCTCCAAAATTCTTGGATGATTTGATTTTGGGATGAGTCCACTCCCCCCATGCCCATGTGGAGGAGTCTGAATGGAGCACCCTTTTTGCCTGTTGTAGGAAAGGCCTGCCCAGGCCTGGCTGCAAGTATGCCTTCAGCACTTTGATTTCCCCTTTCAGCCTTTCTGGAATGTCGATGCAAAAATCCCAGCCCTTTTTTGGTGCATCTGGCTGAACTTTAAAAGCTCCTGGGTTACCAGTCTTAAAAATGGCAGAGCAGGGAGGTAACTTCTGACTTGTCCCAGAATGCTGGCTATCTTTCTGCAACTCAGTTTTTGGGCCATCACCACCTTGCCCAGTTCCTTTCTGATAGTCTTTAATTTGTGTGGGGGCACCTCCAGCTGACCTTTTTCAAGTCTATGATGAACCCCAAATGTTGTAGCCTTTGTGTGGGAGTAAACACAGACTTTTTCTGGCTGACCTTGAACCCAGCCTCCCCTAATGTGTCCAGCATTTGCAGCAAATGTTTTTTCACCAAATTTTCTGTTGAACCAAACAGAATGATGTCGTCCAAATAGACGAACACCTGCATTCCTTTGACCTCCACAGTTTTAGCAGAACTTTCATTAGTGACATGAACAATTTTGGGAGGGTGCTTAGGCCAAAACAGGCCCCTGAAACTCCCACAGGTCTGATCCCACTTGAATTCTGACAAACCTTTTGAAATCTTTTCCAGCCCCAGATGAAAGTATGCATCTTTCAAGTCCAGTTTGACTGCCCAATCCCCTTTTTTCAGAGTGGGGAAAATTGTGGACATATTTTCCAAAGTGAACTTTTCTGGACAGCAAAATTGATTTAGATCTCGACAATCTGTGATAAGTCGATGCTTGACCCCCTCCCCTTCTGGTTTGGACAACACAAACCATGGCACTAGGTGGGCAGTGTCTTGGGCATTTTGCAACTTTTTTGGTTGCCCCACTTTCTTGGTACTCCCTTAGATTTTGAGGCCAGGCTGATTTCCTGTCTGACTTTTGCTGCTGTCTTGTTGACAGACACCTGGGTAGGGGTTGGTCTGGCTGCACACCTGTTTGAATTAGTGCTACTACCCACTGATTTGCATTCTCCTGCCACCATGGCAGACATTTCCTTAGTCTCTGAAACAAGGCACCCCCAGCCATGCCCTTTCTTTGAAATCCAGGCCCTGAATGATTCCTTTCTCCCATTCCTCTGGTAGGGGAGTTTGTTGTGGGCCAGGTCCTGTCTCCCTGAGCCCTTGCCAGACTGGGGATGGCTTCAGAGCAGGGGTCAGCAGGGGGATTACCTCCTCCATGGAGCTCAGCTGGGGGTCTCTCCCCCACTCCCTTGATGGTCTGGCCTTGATGGCTTCACCCCTTCTTGGGGTCTTTGATGCTTCATGCTTTGCCCTTGCCTTTCCTGGGGACATGAGTGGGGAGGTGGAAGATTCAGTAGGGGATCCATACCCCTTCTGCCATCCTGGGCTCTTCCACAGGCTGCCATAGCCTTTCCTCTCCCAGACTTGAATTGGCTGCCATAGCCTTTGCCTTTGCCAAACTTGAACTTAAATCCTTTGTTTCCTGTGGAATGGGAAAATGAGACATAGAATGTCTGGAGAAAGCTGTTGCCAAGCCTGCTTGATTCAGAGCCCATTGGGCTTTGTCAACAGCCAAATCTTCTTTGGAGAACAGCCCGTTGTTTGTACTTGGGATGGCCCTGGAATGCTGCACTTCTTCCCTCTCCCTCAGCAGCGTCTGCTCCAGCCTGCTACAGCAAAAAACAATTGTTGTGCCAATATTTGATAGTCTGTCTCCCCACTGCCATACAGGCATGCACCATTCTTTCCAGGTGTTACATCTTTTGTTGCCATGCCTTCAGCTGCTTTGTCCCAGGCCCCTTTGCCGTCTGAGCCTGATTATTATCCTCTGTTCCAATTTTTATCCCTTGATACCTTGGCAGCTCCCCCAGCACCATCTTCCAGGGGAGTCTAACTCCCTTTTCGAGTGCCGAAGGCACGCTGCCAGCTCTGGCGCCAGTGGCGCCAGTTCCCTCCTGCCAGGGGAGCCGTTCTTCCGCGACACCTCGGGCTCCGCACTTTTGCCCTTGTGAGGCATGCCTTGCTCGCCGGCGGTGTTGTTTGGATTGTGACGCGTTGGGTTAGGAGTCCCTGCTTAGTGCCTTTTTTCGCCGGAGTTGGCTGATTCCGAATTTGCCCTTCGACACCCAGAAGAAAGGAACTTCAAAGACCTCACCAATTGAGAAAAGAAGAACAATCAATCCATTCAATTTATCCAGAAAGTCACGCTCGTGCAGAACTTCAAATCAAAAGTTATAGAACTTTTCGAAAGAGTTCAATGAAAGATGCAACTTCAAAAGAAGCACAGCGCTGGAAAACTTCAAGAGGGAGCAGCAGCAGCAGCTGGACAACCTGACGACGCGGGTCGACTGTGGCGAACCGTGGCTGCCCCTCCCCAAAAGAAATTTCCCCCACAGAAATTTCCAAACCCAAACCCTCCAAAGTGATGGCCACGGACCCTGGCAGACAGTGGTCAGAAAACCCCGAAAGGTGCAGAAGCAACAACCAGCAGGCAACTACGGCCATTGGACCAGGGCCATTGGGGCCAACATTCTGCCAGTTACACCAATACCTTGTTCAAGCTGTGCCATGGCGTCACAACAGCAAGCTGGGCCATGGCGGCCAAAACAGCAATGCCATGGCGGCGATGGAACAAAGGCCAGGGTGGCCAACAATACCAAGGCCAGGGTGGCCAATTCCACAAACAGATGCCAGTGGCAGGGCCAGGACAGGTCAACAAACACCCCCCAGTCATTCTTCATCTCAAACCCCACCAGGGTACAGGGTGGGCCCCCAGTGGCACCCCAAGATTTTCAATGGGCATGGCGCCCAACATCCAAAAGAAGTCAATGGAGCTATCAAATTTCAAGAGTGGAGCCAACATCAAGAGGGCCAGTGGGGCCAGAATTTACCATCAACAACATCAACAATTTCAAGGCCATTGTGGCCATCAATTATCAGAAGGGGAAAAACCCAGAAGCTAACAGGCTGTCCCCCAGCAGGGGGTTTCAATGCACAGTGGCAGCCCCAGGAGGATGCCCCAAAGGGGCAGTGGAGGACAAGGGGGCAACCCCCCTCAACATTCTTTGTCAGTGCCCATGGCAGGGGCCAACCAAAACAAGGGGAGACCCAAAAAGGGGCCCCTATGGTATGTCAATCGACAACACCAATGACAAAGTGGAGGATCAGAGCATGCACACCCCCAGCCACTTTTAGAGAATGCTCAAACCCCAGGGGCACCAGGGGTGCAATGTCCAACACCCCCCACCCAGCACCCAGAAAAATCATCTAGTTGGGAAAATACATTCCATGGAGAAAAATGGGGAGACACCCCCCTGTACCGGAGACTTCAGAAAAGTCTAAATGGTGGACAAAAATGCCCCCCAGCAACATGTCAATTGATAAAAATGGAATTCAACCCCCCTGGGTGAATCCCCCAAAATTGTCCACCCACCCAAAACCCAGGGCCAACCTGGACCTGAACCAGGCAGAAAAAATTCTGCTGGATTACGAAAAAAACTGGGTCAGTGAACGAGTTTGGGATTCAGAAACCCAGCATTTGATCCCCAGGTTTTTAATTTCAAAACCAGAAGGGGGAACAACCAATGGAGAATGATCAGCGACTGCAGAGAAATCAATCAGCAATTTCAAGTGAAACCTTTCAAGCTGGATCATATCCAGCACATTTATCCAGTTTTGTAACAAGGCCAATGGGCAGCAAAAATGACCTGAAGGATGCCTATTTTCATATTCCAGTAAGTCCAGCCTAAGGCCATTTTTAAGGCATCAGGTGGGGGGCAGACCTGGGAATTTCAAACAGGCTGCTTTGGGCTAAATGTAATGCCCCAAATTCTTCATGTCAGTCATGAAAACATTCGAAAAGCTCTGGAGAAAAAGGGGCATCCAGGTGTTTATTTACCTGGACGACATTTTGTTGGTGGCCCCACTCAAAAAACTTTACAAATCACCTGAACACAGTTGTCAAAGATTTTGCTGGATTCTGGGTTCAAAATCAATGTGAAAGTCCACCCTGCAGCCCACGCAAGTTGTAACCCACCTGGGTTTTCAACTGATTCCTGGAAGGAAAGCTTACAGGTGGCCCCCGCAGAAGTCAAAACCATAAAAAGGAGCTGGGAAAAATTGTGAAAAAAAGATTACATGTCAAAAAGGCAATTGGCTGCCATTTTGGGCCAAATAAGATGCAACATAATGGCGCTGCCCTTTTTAAGGGCTTTTACAGGACACCCTGACAAATTTTTTGGTGGCAAAGTCCACAGCCCCTGGGACTCAAAACCCCATTTCCCAGGAAATCAAAGCCTAATTAAGGGAAATAAAAATTCTGCTGCACACCTGGGGGGCAGACCCTTCCCCAAAATGCAACCAGAGAATTGCACTCAACAGCAGCACCCATGCCTGGGGGGGACTGGACAATCAAACACACGAGAAATTGTGCAGGAATTTTGGAGAAAGACTCCATTTTGCACATCAATGTAAAAGAACTCAGTGCGCGATAAGCACTGTCAAAAGTTTGAACAAAACCTGGAGAAACCGTTTCTT
>CAAHFI010649196.1:0-21948 GCA_900893395.1 Euglena gracilis
CCCGCGGCGTGCGTAAAACGCAGCAGTTACGCCCGGGAGGCAAAATAGCACGTAATAACGACGCCCCCAAAAACGTCATTTTCGGCCATTTTCGCCGAAATCGCTGCGCGCGCCCAAAACGAGCCTCTGCCCGCTAGAGTCGCGATCCTTTACACTGTTCGAAGGCGGCGATAGCGCAATTTTGCCCGCGCGGCGTGCGTAAAACGCAGCAGTTACCGCCCGGCGCAAAATAGCACGTAAAACGGACGCCCCCAAAAACGTCGGCCGCCGAAATCGGCTGCGCCGCTCCAAAAACGCGCTCCCCCGCTAGAGGTCGCGATCCTTTACCTACTGTTGCGAAGGGCGGCGATAGCGCAATTTTGCCCGCGCGGGCGTGCGTAAAACGCAGCAGTTACCGCCCGGAGGCGCAAAATAGCACGTAAGTAACGGACGCCCCCAAAAACGTCATTTTCGCCATTTCGGCCGAAATCGCTCGCCGCCCAAAAACGAGCGCTCTGCCCCGCTAGAGTCCGATCCACCTAAAACGCGGCGATAGGCCAAGCCCGCGCGGCGTAAAACGCAGCAGTTACCGCCCGGGAGCGCAAAATAGCACGTAAGTAACGGACGCCCCAAAAACGTCATTTTCCGGCCATTTCGGCCGAAATCGGCTGCGCCGGCGCCCAAAAACGAGCGCTCTGCCCGGCTAGAGGTCGGCGATCCTTTACCTAACTTTCGAAGGGGCCGGAAGGCGCAATTTGCCGCGCGGCGGCGTAAAACGCAGCAGTTACCGCCCGGAGGCGCAAAATAGCACGTAAGTAACGGACGCCCCCAAAAACGTCATTTTCCCATTTCCCGAAATCGGCTGCGCCGCCCCAAAAACGAGCGCTCTCCCCTAGAGGCGGCGATCCTTACCTAACTGTTCGAAGGCGGCGCGATAGGCGCAATTTCCGCGGCCGTGCGTAAAACGCAGCATTACCGCCAGCGCAAAATAGCACGTAATAACGGACGCCCCCAAAACGTCATTTTCGGCCATTTTCGGCCGAAATCGGCTGCCGGCGCCCAAAAACGAGCGCTCTGCCCCGGCTAGAGGTCGATCCTTTACCTGCGTTGCGAAGGGCGGCGCCGCAATTTTGCCCGCGGCGGGCGTGCGTAAAAACGCAGCAGTTACCGCCGGGAGGCGCAAAATAGCACGTAAGTAACGGACGCCCCCAAAAAACGTCATTTTTCGGCCTTTCGGCCGAAATCGGCTGCGCCGGCGCTCCAAAAACGAGCGCTCTGCCCCTAGAGGTCGGCGATCCTTTACCTAACTGTTGCGAAGGGCGGCGGATAGCGGCAATTTTGCCCGCGGCGGCGTAAAACGCAGCATTACCGCCCGGAGGCGCAAAATAGCACAAGTAACGGACGCCCCAAAACGTCATTTTTCGGCCGTTTTCGGCCGAAATCGGCTGCGCCGGCGCTCCAAAAACGAGCGCTCTGCCCCGGCTAGAGGTCGGCGATCCTTTACCTAATGTTGCGAAGGGCGGCGGGCGGATAGGCGCAATTTTGCCCGCGCGGGCGTGCGTAAAACGCAGCAGTTACCGCCCGGGAGGCGCAAAATAGCACGTAAGTAACGGACGCCCCAAAACGTCATTTTTCGGCCATTTTCGGCCGAAATCGGCTGCGCCGGCGCTCCAAAAACGAGCGCTCTGCCCCGGCTAGAGGTCGGCGATCCTTTACCTAACTGTTGCGAAGGGCGGCGGGCGGAAGGCGCAATTTTGCCCGCGGCGGGCGTGCGTAAAACGCAGCAGTTACCGCCCGGGAGGCGCAAAATAGCACGTAAGTAACGGACGCCCCAAAAACGTCATTTTTCGGCATTTTCGGCCGAAATCGGCGCCCGGCGCTCCAAAAACGAGCGCTCTGCCCCGGCTAGAGGTCGGCGATCCTTTACCTATTGTTGCGAAGGGCGGCGGGCGGATAGGCGCAATTTTGCCCGCGGCGGGCGTGCGTAAAACGCAGCAGTTACCGCCCGGGAGGCGCAAAATAGCACGTTTGGTAACGGACGCCCCAAAAACGTCATTTTTCGGCATTTTCGGCCGAAATCGGCTGCGCCGGCGCTCCAAAAACGAGCGCTCTGCCCCGGCTAGAGGTCGGCGATCCTTTACCTAATTGTTGCGAAGGGCGGCGGGCGGACAGGCGCAATTTTGCCCGCGGCGGGCGTGCGTAAAACGCAGCAGTTACCGCCCGGGAGGCGCAAAATAGCACGTAACGGACGCCCCAAAAACGTCATTTTTCGGCATTTTCGGCCGAAATCGGCTGCGCCGGCGCTCCAAAAACGAGCGCTCTGCCCCGGCTAGAGGTCGGCGATCCTTTACCTAATTGTTGCGAAGGGCGGCGGGCGGATAGGCGCAATTTTGCCCGCGGCGGGCGTGCGTAAAACGCAGCAGTTACCGCCCGGGAGGCGCAAAATAGCACGTTTGGTAACGGACGCCCCAAAAACGTCATTTTTCGGTCATTTTCGGCCGAAATCGGCTGCGCCGGCGCTCCAAAAACGAGCGCTCTGCCCCGGCTAGAGGTCGGCGATCCTTTACCTAATTGTTGCGAAGGGCGGCGGGCGGAGGCGCAATTTTGCCCGCGGCGGGCGTGCGTAAAACGCAGCAGTTACCGCCCGGGAGGCGCAAAATAGCACGTAACGGACGCCCCAAAAACGTCATTTTTCGGCATTTTCGGCCGAAATCGGCTGCGCCGGCGCTCCAAAAACGAGCGCTCTGCCCCGGCTAGAGGTCGGCGATCCTTTACCTAATTGTTGCGAAGGGCGGCGGGCGGACAGGCGCAATTTTGCCCGCGGCGGGCGTGCGTAAAACGCAGCAGTTACCGCCCGGGAGGCGCAAAATAGCACGTTTGGTAACGGACGCCCCAAAAACGTCATTTTTCGGCCATTTTCGGCCGAAATCGGCGCGCCGGCGCTCCAAAAACGAGCGCTCTGCCCCGGCTAGAGGTCGGCGATCCTTTACCTAATTGTTGCGAAGGGCGGCGGGCGGACAGGCGCAATTTTGCCCGCGGCGGGCGTGCGTAAAACGCAGCAGTTACCGCCCGGGAGGCGCAAAATAGCACGTTTGGTAACGGACGCCCCAAAAACGTCATTTTTCGGCATTTTCGGCCGAAATCGGCTGCGCCGGCGCTCCAAAAACGAGCGCTCTGCCCCGGCTAGAGGTCGGCGATCCTTTACCTAATTGTTGCGAAGGGCGGCGGGCGGACAGGCGCAATTTTGCCCGCGGCGGGCGTGCGTAAAACGCAGCAGTTACCGCCCGGGAGGCGCAAAATAGCACGTTTGGTAACGGACGCCCCAAAAACGTCATTTTTCGGCATTTTCGGCCGAAATCGGCTGCGCCGGCGCTCCAAAAACGAGCGCTCTGCCCCGGCTAGAGGTCGGCGATCCTTTACCTAATTGTTGCGAAGGGCGGCGGGCGGACAGGCGCAATTTTGCCCGCGGCGGGCGTGCGTAAAACGCAGCAGTTACCGCCCGGGAGGCGCAAAATAGCACGTAACGGACGCCCCAAAAACGTCATTTTTCGGCATTTTCGGCCGAAATCGGCTGCGCCGGCGCTCCAAAAACGAGCGCTCTGCCCCGGCTAGAGGTCGGCGATCCTTTACCTAATTGTTGCGAAGGGCGGCGGGCGGACAGGCGCAATTTTGCCCGCGGCGGGCGTGCGTAAAACGCAGCAGTTACCGCCCGGGAGGCGCAAAATAGCACGTAACGGACGCCCCAAAAACGTCATTTTTCGGCATTTTCGGCCGAAATCGGCTGCGCCGGCGCTCCAAAAACGAGCGCTCTGCCCCGGCTAGAGGTCGGCGATCCTTTACCTAATTGTTGCGAAGGGCGGCGGGCGGACAGGCGCAATTTTGCCCGCGGCGGGCGTGCGTAAAACGCAGCAGTTACCGCCCGGGAGGCGCAAAATAGCACGTTTGGTAACGGACGCCCCAAAAACGTCATTTTTCGGCATTTTCGGCCGAAATCGGCTGCGCCGGCGCTCCAAAAACGAGCGCTCTGCCCCGGCTAGAGGTCGGCGATCCTTTACCTAATTGTTGCGAAGGGCGGCGGGCGGACAGGCGCAATTTTGCCCGCGGCGGGCGTGCGTAAAACGCAGCAGTTACCGCCCGGGAGGCGCAAAATAGCACGTAACGGACGCCCCAAAAACGTCATTTTTCGGCATTTTCGGCCGAAATCGGCTGCGCCGGCGCTCCAAAAACGAGCGCTCTGCCCCGGCTAGAGGTCGGCGATCCTTTACCTAATTGTTGCGAAGGGCGGCGGGCGGATAGGCGCAATTTTGCCCGCGGCGGGCGTGCGTAAAACGCAGCAGTTACCGCCCGGGAGGCGCAAAATAGCACGTAAGTAACGGACGCCCCAAAAACGTCATTTTTCGGCATTTTCGGCCGAAATCGGCTGCGCCGGCGCTCCAAAAACGAGCGCTCTGCCCCGGCTAGAGGTCGGCGATCCTTTACCTAATTGTTGCGAAGGGCGGCGGGCGGACAGGCGCAATTTTGCCCGCGGCGGGCGTGCGTAAAACGCAGCAGTTACCGCCCGGGAGGCGCAAAATAGCACGTAACGGACGCCCCAAAAACGTCATTTTTCGGCATTTTCGGCCGAAATCGGCGCGCCGGCGCTCCAAAAACGAGCGCTCTGCCCCGGCTAGAGGTCGGCGATCCTTTACCTAATTGTTGCGAAGGGCGGCGGGCGGATAGGCGCAATTTTGCCCGCGGCGGGCGTGCGTAAAACGCAGCAGTTACCGCCCGGGAGGCGCAAAATAGCACGTTTGGTAACGGACGCCCCAAAAACGTCATTTTTCGGCATTTTCGGCCGAAATCGGCTGCGCCGGCGCTCCAAAAACGAGCGCTCTGCCCCGGCTAGAGGTCGGCGATCCTTTACCTAATTGTTGCGAAGGGCGGCGGGCGGATAGGCGCAATTTTGCCCGCGGCGGGCGTGCGTAAAACGCAGCAGTTACCGCCCGGGAGGCGCAAAATAGCACGTAACGGACGCCCCAAAAACGTCATTTTTCGGTCATTTTCGGCCGAAATCGGCTGCGCCGGCGCTCCAAAAACGAGCGCTCTGCCCCGGCTAGAGGTCGGCGATCCTTTACCTAATTGTTGCGAAGGGCGGCGGGCGGATAGGCGCAATTTTGCCCGCGGCGGGCGTGCGTAAAACGCAGCAGTTACCGCCCGGGAGGCGCAAAATAGCACGTAACGGACGCCCCAAAAACGTCATTTTTCGGCATTTTCGGCCGAAATCGGCTGCGCCGGCGCTCCAAAAACGAGCGCTCTGCCCCGGCTAGAGGTCGGCGATCCTTTACCTAATTGTTGCGAAGGGCGGCGGGCGGATAGGCGCAATTTTGCCCGCGGCGGGCGTGCGTAAAACGCAGCAGTTACCGCCCGGGAGGCGCAAAATAGCACGTTTGGTAACGGACGCCCCAAAAACGTCATTTTTCGGCATTTTCGGCCGAAATCGGCTGCGCGGCGCTCCAAAAACGAGCGCTCTGCCCCGGCTAGAGGTCGGCGATCCTTTACCTAATTGTTGCGAAGGGCGGCGGGCGGACAGGCGCAATTTTGCCCGCGGCGGGCGTGCGTAAAACGCAGCAGTTACCGCCCGGGAGGCGCAAAATAGCACGTAACGGACGCCCCAAAAACGTCATTTTTCGGCATTTTCGGCCGAAATCGGCTGCGCCGGCGCTCCAAAAACGAGCGCTCTGCCCCGGCTAGAGGTCGGCGATCCTTTACCTAATTGTTGCGAAGGGCGGCGGGCGGACAGGCGCAATTTTGCCCGCGGCGGGCGTGCGTAAAACGCAGCAGTTACCGCCCGGGAGGCGCAAAATAGCACGTTTGGTAACGGACGCCCCAAAAACGTCATTTTTCGGCATTTTCGGCCGAAATCGGCTGCGCCGGCGCTCCAAAAACGAGCGCTCTGCCCCGGCTAGAGGTCGGCGATCCTTTACCTAATTGTTGCGAAGGGCGGCGGGCGGATAGGCGCAATTTTGCCCGCGGCGGGCGTGCGTAAAACGCAGCAGTTACCGCCCGGGAGGCGCAAAATAGCACGTTTGGTAACGGACGCCCCAAAAACGTCATTTTTCGGCATTTTCGGCCGAAATCGGCTGCGCCGGCGCTCCAAAAACGAGCGCTCTGCCCCGGCTAGAGGTCGGCGATCCTTTACCTAATTGTTGCGAAGGGCGGCGGGCGGACAGGCGCAATTTTGCCCGCGGCGGGCGTGCGTAAAACGCAGCAGTTACCGCCCGGGAGGCGCAAAATAGCACGTTTGGTAACGGACGCCCCAAAAACGTCATTTTTCGGTTTTCGGCCGAAATCGGCTGCGCCGGCGCTCCAAAAACGAGCGCTCTGCCCCGGCTAGAGGTCGGCGATCCTTTACCTAATTGTTGCGAAGGGCGGCGGGCGGACAGGCGCAATTTTGCCCGCGGCGTGCGTAAAACGCAGCAGTTACCGCCCGGGAGGCGCAAAATAGCACGTTTGGTAACGGACGCCCCAAAAACGTCATTTTTCGGCATTTTCGGCCGAAATCGGCTGCGCCGGCGCTCCAAAAACGAGCGCTCTGCCCCGGCTAGAGGTCGGCGATCCTTTACCTAATTGTTGCGAAGGGCGGCGGGCGGACAGGCGCAATTTTGCCCGCGGCGGGCGTGCGTAAAACGCAGCAGTTACCGCCCGGGAGGCGCAAAATAGCACGTTTGGTAACGGACGCCCCAAAAACGTCATTTTTCGGCATTTTCGGCCGAAATCGGCTGCGCCGGCGCTCCAAAAACGAGCGCTCTGCCCCGGCTAGAGGTCGGCGATCCTTTACCTAATTGTTGCGAAGGGCGGCGGGCGGACAGGCGCAATTTTGCCCGCGGCGGGCGTGCGTAAAACGCAGCAGTTACCGCCCGGGAGGCGCAAAATAGCACGTTTGGTAACGGACGCCCCAAAAACGTCATTTTTCGGCATTTTCGGCCGAAATCGGCTGCGCCGGCGCTCCAAAAACGAGCGCTCTGCCCCGGCTAGAGGTCGGCGATCCTTTACCTAATTGTTGCGAAGGGCGGCGGGCGGACAGGCGCAATTTTGCCCGCGGCGGGCGTGCGTAAAACGCAGCAGTTACCGCCCGGGAGGCGCAAAATAGCACGTTTGGTAACGGACGCCCCAAAAACGTCATTTTTCGGCATTTTCGGCCGAAATCGGCTGCGCCGGCGCTCCAAAAACGAGCGCTCTGCCCCGGCTAGAGGTCGGCGATCCTTTACCTAATTGTTGCGAAGGGCGGCGGGCGGACAGGCGCAATTTTGCCCGCGGCGGGCGTGCGTAAAACGCAGCAGTTACCGCCCGGGAGGCGCAAAATAGCACGTTTGGTAACGGACGCCCCAAAAACGTCATTTTTCGGCATTTTCGGCCGAAATCGGCTGCCGGCGCTCCAAAAACGAGCGCTCTGCCCCGGCTAGAGGTCGGCGATCCTTTACCTAATTGTTGCGAAGGGCGGCGGGCGGATAGGCGCAATTTTGCCCGCGGCGGGCGTGCGTAAAACGCAGCAGTTACCGCCCGGGAGGCGCAAAATAGCACGTAAGGTAACGGACGCCCCAAAAACGTCATTTTTCGGCATTTTCGGCCGAAATCGGCTGCGCCGGCGCTCCAAAAACGAGCGCTCTGCCCCGGCTAGAGGTCGGCGATCCTTTACCTAATTGTTGCGAAGGGCGGCGGGCGGACAGGCGCAATTTTGCCCGCGGCGGGCGTGCGTAAAACGCAGCAGTTACCGCCCGGGAGGCGCAAAATAGCACGTAACGGACGCCCCAAAAACGTCATTTTTCGGCATTTTCGGCCGAAATCGGCTGCGCCGGCGCTCCAAAAACGAGCGCTCTGCCCCGGCTAGAGGTCGGCGATCCTTTACCTAATTGTTGCGAAGGGCGGCGGGCGGACAGGCGCAATTTTGCCCGCGGCGGGCGTGCGTAAAACGCAGCAGTTACCGCCCGGGAGGCGCAAAATAGCACGTAAGTAACGGACGCCCCCAAAAACGTCATTTTTCGGCATTTTCGGCCGAAATCGGCTGCGCCGGCGCTCCAAAAACGAGCGCTCTGCCCCGGCTAGAGGTCGGCGATCCTTTACCTATTGTTGCGAAGGGCGGCGGGCGGACAGGCGCAATTTTGCCCGCGGCGGGCGTGCGTAAAACGCAGCAGTTACCGCCCGGGAGGCGCAAAATAGCACGTTTGGTAACGGACGCCCCAAAAACGTCATTTTTCGGCATTTTCGGCCGAAATCGGCTGCGCCGGCGCTCCAAAAACGAGCGCTCTGCCCCGGCTAGAGGTCGGCGATCCTTTACCTAATTGTTGCGAAGGGCGGCGGGCGGATAGGCGCAATTTTGCCCGCGGCGGGCGTGCGTAAAACGCAGCAGTTACCGCCCGGGAGGCGCAAAATAGCACGTTTGGTAACGGACGCCCCAAAAACGTCATTTTTCGGCATTTTCGGCCGAAATCGGCTGCGCCGGCGCTCCAAAAACGAGCGCTCTGCCCCGGCTAGAGGTCGGCGATCCTTTACCTAATTGTTGCGAAGGGCGGCGGGCGGACAGGCGCAATTTTGCCCGCGGCGGGCGTGCGTAAAACGCAGCAGTTACCGCCCGGGAGGCGCAAAATAGCACGTAACGGACGCCCCAAAAACGTCATTTTTCGGCATTTTCGGCCGAAATCGGCTGCGCCGGCGCTCCAAAAACGAGCGCTCTGCCCCGGCTAGAGGTCGGCGATCCTTTACCTAATTGTTGCGAAGGGCGGCGGGCGGACAGGCGCAATTTTGCCCGCGGCGGGCGTGCGTAAAACGCAGCAGTTACCGCCCGGGAGGCGCAAAATAGCACT
Organism: Euglena gracilis; assembly: GCA_900893395.1. Lineage (NCBI taxonomy): Eukaryota > Euglenozoa > Euglenophyceae > Euglenales > Euglenaceae > Euglena > Euglena gracilis. Next base: position 8,820 of record CAAHFI010649196.1, read on the forward strand.
TTGGTAACGGACGCCCCAAAAACGTCATTTTTCGGCATTTTCGGCCGAAATCGGCTGCGCCGGCGCTCCAAAAACGAGCGCTCTGCCCCGGCTAGAGGTCGGCGATCCTTTACCTAATTGTTGCGAAGGGCGGCGGGCGGACAGGCGCAATTTTGCCCGCGGCGGGCGTGCGTAAAACGCAGCAGTTACCGCCCGGGAGGCGCAAAATAGCACGTTTGGTAACGGACGCCCCAAAAACGTCATTTTTCGGCATTTTCGGCCGAAATCGGCTGCGCCGGCGCTCCAAAAACGAGCGCTCTGCCCCGGCTAGAGGTCGGCGATCCTTTACCTAATTGTTGCGAAGGGCGGCGGGCGGACAGGCGCAATTTTGCCCGCGGCGGGCGTGCGTAAAACGCAGCAGTTACCGCCCGGGAGGCGCAAAATAGCACGTAAGGTAACGGACGCCCCAAAAACGTCATTTTTCGGCATTTTCGGCCGAAATCGGCTGCGCCGGCGCTCCAAAAACGAGCGCTCTGCCCCGGCTAGAGGTCGGCGATCCTTTACCTAATTGTTGCGAAGGGCGGCGGGCGGACAGGCGCAATTTTGCCCGCGGCGGGCGTGCGTAAAACGCAGCAGTTACCGCCCGGGAGGCGCAAAATAGCACGTTTGGTAACGGACGCCCCAAAAACGTCATTTTTCGGCATTTTCGGCCGAAATCGGCTGCGCCGGCGCTCCAAAAACGAGCGCTCTGCCCCGGCTAGAGGTCGGCGATCCTTTACCTAATTGTTGCGAAGGGCGGCGGGCGGACAGGCGCAATTTTGCCCGCGGCGGGCGTGCGTAAAACGCAGCAGTTACCGCCCGGGAGGCGCAAAATAGCACGTTTGGTAACGGACGCCCCAAAAACGTCATTTTTCGGCATTTTCGGCCGAAATCGGCTGCGCCGGCGCTCCAAAAACGAGCGCTCTGCCCCGGCTAGAGGTCGGCGATCCTTTACCTAATTGTTGCGAAGGGCGGCGGGCGGACAGGCGCAATTTTGCCCGCGGCGGGCGTGCGTAAAACGCAGCAGTTACCGCCCGGGAGGCGCAAAATAGCACGTTTGGTAACGGACGCCCCAAAAACGTCATTTTTCGGCATTTTCGGCCGAAATCGGCTGCGCGGCGCTCCAAAAACGAGCGCTCTGCCCCGGCTAGAGGTCGGCGATCCTTTACCTAATTGTTGCGAAGGGCGGCGGGCGGACAGGCGCAATTTTGCCCGCGGCGGGCGTGCGTAAAACGCAGCAGTTACCGCCCGGGAGGCGCAAAATAGCACGTTTGGTAACGGACGCCCCAAAAACGTCATTTTTCGGCATTTTCGGCCGAAATCGGCTGCGCCGGCGCTCCAAAAACGAGCGCTCTGCCCCGGCTAGAGGTCGGCGATCCTTTACCTAATTGTTGCGAAGGGCGGCGGGCGGACAGGCGCAATTTTGCCCGCGGCGGGCGTGCGTAAAACGCAGCAGTTACCGCCCGGGAGGCGCAAAATAGCACGTAACGGACGCCCCAAAAACGTCATTTTTCGGCATTTTCGGCCGAAATCGGCTGCGCCGGCGCTCCAAAAACGAGCGCTCTGCCCCGGCTAGAGGTCGGCGATCCTTTACCTAATTGTTGCGAAGGGCGGCGGGCGGACAGGCGCAATTTTGCCCGCGGCGGGCGTGCGTAAAACGCAGCAGTTACCGCCCGGGAGGCGCAAAATAGCACGTTTGGTAACGGACGCCCCAAAAACGTCATTTTTCGGCATTTTCGGCCGAAATCGGCTGCGCCGGCGCTCCAAAAACGAGCGCTCTGCCCCGGCTAGAGGTCGGCGATCCTTTACCTAATTGTTGCGAAGGGCGGCGGGCGGACAGGCGCAATTTTGCCCGCGGCGGGCGTGCGTAAAACGCAGCAGTTACCGCCCGGGAGGCGCAAAATAGCACGTAAGTAACGGACGCCCCAAAAACGTCATTTTTCGGCATTTTCGGCCGAAATCGGCTGCGCCGGCGCTCCAAAAACGAGCGCTCTGCCCCGGCTAGAGGTCGGCGATCCTTTACCTAATTGTTGCGAAGGGCGGCGGGCGGACAGGCGCAATTTTGCCCGCGGCGGGCGTGCGTAAAACGCAGCAGTTACCGCCCGGGAGGCGCAAAATAGCACGTTTGGTAACGGACGCCCCAAAAACGTCATTTTTCGGCATTTTCGGCCGAAATCGGCTGCGCCGGCGCTCCAAAAACGAGCGCTCTGCCCCGGCTAGAGGTCGGCGATCCTTTACCTAATTGTTGCGAAGGGCGGCGGGCGGATAGGCGCAATTTTGCCCGCGGCGGGCGTGCGTAAAACGCAGCAGTTACCGCCCGGGAGGCGCAAAATAGCACGTTTGGTAACGGACGCCCCAAAAACGTCATTTTTCGGCATTTTCGGCCGAAATCGGCTGCGCCGGCGCTCCAAAAACGAGCGCTCTGCCCCGGCTAGAGGTCGGCGATCCTTTACCTAATTGTTGCGAAGGGCGGCGGGCGGACAGGCGCAATTTTGCCCGCGGCGGGCGTGCGTAAAACGCAGCAGTTACCGCCCGGGAGGCGCAAAATAGCACGTTTGGTAACGGACGCCCCAAAAACGTCATTTTTCGGCATTTTCGGCCGAAATCGGCTGCGCCGGCGCTCCAAAAACGAGCGCTCTGCCCCGGCTAGAGGTCGGCGATCCTTTACCTAATTGTTGCGAAGGGCGGCGGGCGGACAGGCGCAATTTTGCCCGCGGCGGGCGTGCGTAAAACGCAGCAGTTACCGCCCGGGAGGCGCAAAATAGCACGTAACGGACGCCCCAAAAACGTCATTTTTCGGCATTTTCGGCCGAAATCGGCTGCGCCGGCGCTCCAAAAACGAGCGCTCTGCCCCGGCTAGAGGTCGGCGATCCTTTACCTAATTGTTGCGAAGGGCGGCGGGCGGACAGGCGCAATTTTGCCCGCGGCGGGCGTGCGTAAAACGCAGCAGTTACCGCCCGGGAGGCGCAAAATAGCACGTTTGGTAACGGACGCCCCAAAAACGTCATTTTTCGGCATTTTCGGCCGAAATCGGCTGCGCCGGCGCTCCAAAAACGAGCGCTCTGCCCCGGCTAGAGGTCGGCGATCCTTTACCTAATTGTTGCGAAGGGCGGCGGGCGGATAGGCGCAATTTTGCCCGCGGCGGGCGTGCGTAAAACGCAGCAGTTACCGCCCGGGAGGCGCAAAATAGCACGTTTGGTAACGGACGCCCCAAAAACGTCATTTTTCGGCATTTTCGGCCGAAATCGGCTGCGCCGGCGCTCCAAAAACGAGCGCTCTGCCCCGGCTAGAGGTCGGCGATCCTTTACCTAATTGTTGCGAAGGGCGGCGGGCGGACAGGCGCAATTTTGCCCGCGGCGGGCGTGCGTAAAACGCAGCAGTTACCGCCCGGGAGGCGCAAAATAGCACGTTTGGTAACGGACGCCCCAAAAACGTCATTTTTCGGCATTTTCGGCCGAAATCGGCTGCGCCGGCGCTCCAAAAACGAGCGCTCTGCCCCGGCTAGAGGTCGGCGATCCTTTACCTAATTGTTGCGAAGGGCGGCGGGCGGACAGGCGCAATTTTGCCCGCGGCGGGCGTGCGTAAAACGCAGCAGTTACCGCCCGGGAGGCGCAAAATAGCACGTTTGGTAACGGACGCCCCAAAAACGTCATTTTTCGGCATTTTCGGCCGAAATCGGCTGCGCCGGCGCTCCAAAAACGAGCGCTCTGCCCCGGCTAGAGGTCGGCGATCCTTTACCTATTGTTGCGAAGGGCGGCGGGCGGACAGGCGCAATTTTGCCCGCGGCGGGCGTGCGTAAAACGCAGCAGTTACCGCCCGGGAGGCGCAAAATAGCACGTAACGGACGCCCCAAAAACGTCATTTTTCGGCATTTTCGGCCGAAATCGGCTGCGCCGGCGCTCCAAAAACGAGCGCTCTGCCCCGGCTAGAGGTCGGCGATCCTTTACCTAATTGTTGCGAAGGGCGGCGGGCGGACAGGCGCAATTTTGCCCGCGGCGGGCGTGCGTAAAACGCAGCAGTTACCGCCCGGGAGGCGCAAAATAGCACGTTTGGTAACGGACGCCCCAAAAACGTCATTTTTCGGCATTTTCGGCCGAAATCGGCTGCGCCGGCGCTCCAAAAACGAGCGCTCTGCCCCGGCTAGAGGTCGGCGATCCTTTACCTAATTGTTGCGAAGGGCGGCGGGCGGACAGGCGCAATTTTGCCCGCGGCGGGCGTGCGTAAAACGCAGCAGTTACCGCCCGGGAGGCGCAAAATAGCACGTTTGGTAACGGACGCCCCAAAAACGTCATTTTTCGGCATTTTCGGCCGAAATCGGCCGCCGGCGCTCCAAAAACGAGCGCTCTGCCCCGGCTAGAGGTCGGCGATCCTTTACCTAATTGTTGCGAAGGGCGGCGGGCGGACAGGCGCAATTTTGCCCGGCGGGCGTGCGTAAAACGCAGCGTTACCGCCCGGGAGGCGCAAAATAGCACGTTTGGTAACGGACGCCCCAAAAACGTCATTTTTCGGCATTTTCGGCCGAAATCGGCTGCGCCGGCGCTCCAAAAACGAGCGCTCTGCCCCGGCTAGAGGTCGGCGATCCTTTACCTAATTGTTGCGAAGGGCGGCGGGCGGACAGGCGCAATTTTGCCCGCGGCGGGCGTGCGTAAAACGCAGCAGTTACCGCCCGGGAGGCGCAAAATAGCACTTTGGTAACGGCCGAAAAACGTCATTTTTCGGTCATTTTCGGCCGAAATCGGCGCGCGCGCTCCAAAAACGAGCGCTCTGCCCCGGCTAGAGGTCGGCGATCCTTTACCTAATTGTTGCGAAGGGCGGCGGGCGGACAGGCGCAATTTTGCCCGCGGCGGGCGTGCGTAAAACGCAGCAGTTACCGCCCGGGAGGCGCAAAATAGCACTTTGGTAACGGACGCCCCAAAAACGTCATTTTTCGGTCATTTTCGGCCGAAATCGGCTGCGCCGGCGCTCCAAAAACGAGCGCTCTGCCCCGGCTAGAGGTCGGCGATCCTTTACCTGAATTGTTGCGAAGGGCGGCGGGCGGACAGGCGCAATTTTGCCCGCGGCGGGCGTGCGTAAAACGCAGCAGTTACCGCCCGGGAGGCGCAAAATAGCACTTTGGTAACGGACGCCCCAAAAACGTCATTTTTCGGTCATTTTCGGCCGAAATCGGCGCGCCGGCGCTCCAAAAACGAGCGCTCTGCCCCGGCTAGAGGTCGGCGATCCTTTACCTGATTGTTGCGAAGGGCGGCGGGCGGACAGGCGCAATTTTGCCCGCGGCGGGCGTGCGTAAAACGCAGCAGTTACCGCCCGGGAGGCGCAAAATAGCACTTTGTAACGGACGCCCCAAAAACGTCATTTTTCGGCATTTTCGGCCGAAATCGGCTGCGCCGGCGCTCCAAAAACGAGCGCTCTGCCCCGGCTAGAGGTCGGCGATCCTTTACCTAATTGTTGCGAAGGGCGGCGGGCGGACAGGCGCAATTTTGCCCGCGGCGGGCGTGCGTAAAACGCAGCAGTTACCGCCCGGGAGGCGCAAAATAGCACTTTGGTAACGGACGCCCCAAAAACGTCATTTTTCGGTCATTTTCGGCCGAAATCGGCTGCGCCGGCGCTCCAAAAACGAGCGCTCTGCCCCGGCTAGAGGTCGGCGATCCTTTACCTGAATTGTTGCGAAGGGCGGCGGGCGGACAGGCGCAATTTTGCCTGCGGCGGGCGTGCGTAAAACGCAGCAGTTACCGCCGGGAGGCGCAAAATAGCACTTTGGTAACGGACGCCCCAAAAACGTCATTTTTCGGTCATTTTCGGCCGAAATCGGCTGCGCCGGCGCTCCAAAAACGAGCGCTCTGCCCCGGCTAGAGGTCGGCGATCCTTTACCTGAATTGTTGCGAAGGGCGGCGGCGGACAGGCGCAATTTTGCCCGCGGCGGGCGTGCGTAAAACGCAGCAGTTACCGCCCGGGAGGCGCAAAATAGCACTTTGGTAACGGACGCCCCAAAAACGTCATTTTTCGGTCATTTTCGGCCGAAATCGGCCGCGGCGCTCCAAAAACGAGCGCTCTGCCCCGGCTAGAGGTCGGCGATCCTTTACCTAATTGTTGCGAAGGGCGGCGGGCGGACAGGCGCAATTTTGCCGCGGCGGGCGTGCGTAAAACGCAGCAGTTACCGCCCGGGAGGCGCAAAATAGCACTTTGGTAACGGACGCCCCAAAAACGTCATTTTTCGGTCATTTTCGGCCGAAATGCCGCGCGCTCCAAAAACGAGCGCTCTGCCCCGGCTAGAGGTCGGCGATCCTTTACCTGATTGTTGCGAAGGGCGGCGGGCGGACAGGCGCAATTTTGCCCGCGGCGGGCGTGCGTAAAACGCAGCAGTTACCGCCCGGGAGGCGCAAAATAGCACTTTGTAACGGACGCCCCAAAAACGTCATTTTTCGGTCATTTTCGGCCGAAATCGGCTGCGCGCGCTCCAAAAACGAGCGCTCTGCCCCGGCTAGAGGTCGGCGATCCTTTACCTGATTGTTGCGAAGGGCGGCGGGCGGAGGCGCAATTTTGCCCGCGGCGGGCGTGCGTAAAACGCAGCAGTTACCGCCCGGGAGGCGCAAAATAGCACTTTGTAACGGACGCCCCAAAAACGTCATTTTTCGGTCATTTTCGGCCGAAATCGGCTGCGCCGGCGCTCCAAAAACGAGCGCTCTGCCCCGGCTAGAGGTCGGCGATCCTTTACCTGATTGTTGCGAAGGGCGGCGGGCGGACAGGCGCAATTTTGCCCGCGGCGGGCGTGCGTAAAACGCAGCAGTTACCGCCCGGGAGGCGCAAAATAGCACTTTGGTAACGGACGCCCCAAAAACGTCATTTTTCGGTCATTTTCGGCCGAAATCGGCCGCGCCGGCGCTCCAAAAACGAGCGCTCTGCCCCGGCTAGAGGTCGGCGATCCTTTACCTATTGTTGCGAAGGGCGGCGGGCGGACAGGCGCAATTTTGCCCGCGGCGGGCGTGCGTAAAACGCAGCAGTTACCGCCCGGGAGGCGCAAAATAGCACTTTGGTAACGGACGCCCAAAAAACGTCATTTTTCGGTCATTTTCGGCCGAAATCGGCCGCGCCGGCGCTCCAAAAACGAGCGCTCTGCCCCGGCTAGAGGTCGGCGATCCTTTACCTGATTGTTGCGAAGGGCGGCGGGCGGACAGGCGCAATTTTGCCCGCGGCGGGCGTGCGTAAAACGCAGCAGTTACCGCCCGGGAGGCGCAAAATAGCACTTTGGTAACGGACGCCCCAAAAAACGTCATTTTTCGGTCATTTTCGGCCGAAATCGGCCGCGCCGGCGCTCAAAAACGAGCGCTCTGCCCCGGCTAGAGGTCGGCGATCCTTTACCTGATTGTTGCGAAGGGCGGCGGGCGGACAGGCGCAATTTTGCCGCGGCGGGCGTGCGTAAAACGCAGCAGTTACCGCCCGGGAGGCGCAAAATAGCACTTTGGTAACGGACGCCCCAAAAACGTCATTTTTCGGTCATTTTCGGCCGAAATCGGCCGCGCCGCGCTCCAAAAACGAGCGCTCTGCCCCGGCTAGAGGTCGGCGATCCTTTACCTGTTGTTGCGAAGGGCGGCGGGCGGACAGGCGCAATTTTGCCCGCGGCGGGCGTGCGTAAAACGCAGCAGTTACCGCCGGGAGGCGCAAAATAGCACTTTGGTAACGGACGCCCCAAAAACGTCATTTTTCGGTCATTTTCGGCCGAAATCGGCCGCGGCGCTCCAAAAACGAGCGCTCTGCCCCGGCTAGAGGTCGGCGATCCTTTACCTGATTGTTGCGAAGGGCGGCGGGCGGACAGGCGCAATTTTGCCCGCGGCGGGCGTGCGTAAAACGCAGCAGTTACCGCCCGGGAGGCGCAAAATAGCACTTGGTAACGGACGCCCAAAAACGTCATTTTTCGGTCATTTTCGGCCGAAATCGGCCGCGCGCTCCAAAAACGAGCGCTCTGCCCCGGCTAGAGGTCGGCGATCCTTTACCTGATTGTTGCGAAGGGCGGCGGGCGGACAGGCGCAATTTTGCCCGCGGCGGGCGTAAAACGCAGCAGTTACCGCCCGGGAGGCGCAAAATAGCACTTGGTAACGGACGCCCCAAAAACGTCATTTTTCGGTCATTTTCGGCCGAAATCGGCCGCGCGGCGCTCCAAAAACGAGCGCTCTGCCCCGGCTAGAGGTCGGCGATCCTTTACCTGATTGTTGCGAAGGGCGGCGGGCGGACGGCGCAATTTTGCCCGCGGCGGGCGTGCGTAAAACGCAGCAGTTACCGCCCGGGAGGCGCAAAATAGCACTTTGGTAACGGACGCCCAAAAACGTCATTTTTGGCATTTTCGGCCGAAATCGGCCGCGCCGGCGCTCCAAAAACGAGCGCTCTGCCCCGGCTAGAGGTCGGCGATCCTTTACCTATTGTTGCGAAGGGCGGCGGGCGGACAGGCGCAATTTTGCCCGCGGCGGGCGTGCGTAAAACGCAGCAGTTACCGCCCGGGAGGCGCAAAATAGCACTTTGGAACGGACGCCCCAAAAACGTCATTTTTCGGTCATTTTCGGCCGAAATCGGCTGCGCCGGCGCTCCAAAAACGAGCGCTTTGCCCCGGCTAGAGGTCGGCGATCCTTTACCTGATTGTTGCGAAGGGCGGCGGGCGGACAGGCGCAATTTTGCCCGCGGCGGGCGTGCGTAAAACGCAGCAGTTACCGCCCGGGAGGCGCAAAATAGCACTTTGGTAACGGACGCCCCAAAAACGTCATTTTTCGGTCATTTTCGGCCGAAATCGGCTGCGCCGGCGCTCCAAAAACGAGCGCTCTGCCCCGGCTAGAGGTCGGCGATCCTTTACCTGATTGTTGCGAAGGGCGGCGGGCGGACAGGCGCAATTTTGCCCGCGGCGGGCGTGCGTAAAACGCAGCAGTTACCGCCCGGGAGGCGCAAAATAGCACTTTGGTAACGGACGCCCCAAAAACGTCATTTTTCGGTCATTTTCGGCCGAAATTGGCGCGCCGGCGCTCCAAAAACGAGCGCTCTGCCCCGGCTAGAGGTCGGCGATCCTTTACCTGTTGTTGCGAAGGGCGGCGGGCGGACAGGCGCAATTTTGCCGCGGCGGGCGTGCGTAAAACGCAGCAGTTACCGCCCGGGAGGCGCAAAATAGCACTTTGGTAACGGACGCCCAAAAACGTCATTTTTCGGTCATTTTCGGCCGAAAATCGGCCCGGCGCTCCAAAAACGAGCGCTCTGCCCCGGCTAGAGGTCGGCGATCCTTTACCTGATTGCGAAGGGCGGCGGGCGGACAGGCGCAATTTTGCCCGCGGCGGGCGTGCGTAAAACGCAGCAGTTACCGCCCGGGAGGCGCAAAATAGCACTTTGGTAACGGACGCCCCAAAAAACGTCATTTTTCGGTCATTTTCGGCCGAAATCGGCTGCGCCGGCGCTCCAAAAACGAGCGCTCTGCCCCGGCTAGAGGTCGGCGATCCTTTACCTGATTGTTGCGAAGGGCGGCGGGCGGACAGGCGCAATTTTGCCCGCGGCGGGCGTGCGTAAAACGCAGCAGTTACCGCCCGGGAGGCGCAAAATAGCACTTGGTAACGGACGCCCCAAAAACGTCATTTTTCGGTCATTTTCGGCCGAAATTGGCCGCGCCGGCGCTCCAAAAACGAGCGCTCTGCCCCGGCTAGAGGTCGGCGATCCTTTACCTGATTGTTGCGAAGGGCGGCGGGCGGACAGGCGCAATTTTGCCCGCGGCGGGCGTGCGTAAAACGCAGCAGTTACCGCCCGGGAGGCGCAAAATAGCACTTGGTAACGGACGCCCAAAAAACGTCATTTTTCGGTCATTTTCGGCCGAAATCGGCGCGTCGGCGCTCCAAAAACGAGCGCTCTGCCCCGGCTAGAGGTCGGCGATCCTTTACCTGATTGTTGCGAAGGGCGGCGGGCGGACAGGCGCAATTTTGCCCGCGGCGGGCGTGCGTAAAACGCAGCAGTTACCGCCCGGGAGGCGCAAAATAGCACGGAACGGACGCCCCAAAAAACGTCATTTTTCGGTCATTTTCGGCCGAAATCGGCCGCGGCGCTCCAAAAACGAGCGCTCTGCCCCGGCTAGAGGTCGGCGATCCTTTACCTGATTGTTGCGAAGGGCGGCGGGCGGACAGGCGCAATTTTGCCCGCGGCGGGCGTGCGTAAAACGCAGCAGTTACCGCCCGGGAGGCGCAAAATAGCACGGTAACGGACGCCCCCAAAAAACGTCATTTTTCGGTCATTTTCGGCCGAAATCGGCTGCGCGGCGAAAAACGAGCGCTCTGCCCCGGCTAGAGGTCGGCGATCCTTTACCTGATTGTTGCGAAGGGCGGCGGGCGGACAGGCGCAATTTTGCCCGCGGCGGGCGTGCGTAAAACGCAGCAGTTACCGCCGGGAGCGCAAAATAGCACGTTGGCGAACGGACGCCCCAAAAACGTCATTTTTCGGTCATTTTCGGCCGAAATCGGCTGCGCGGCGCTCCAAAAACGAGCGCTCTGCCCCGGCTAGAGGTCGGCGATCCTTTACCTGATTGTTGCGAAGGGCGGCGGGCGGACAGGCGCAATTTTGCCCGCGGCGGGCGTGCGTAAAACGCAGCAGTTACCGCCGGGAGGCGCAAAATAGCACTTTGTAACGGACGCCCCAAAAACGTCATTTTTCGGATTTTCGGCCGAAATCGGCGCGTCTCCAAAAACGAGCGCTCTGCCCCGGCTAGAGGTCGGCGATCCTTTACCTGATTGTTGCGAAGGGCGGCGGGCGGACAGGCGCAATTTTGCCCGCGCGGGCGTGCGTAAAACGCAGCAGTTACCGCCCGGGAGGCGCAAAATAGCACTTTGGTAACGGACGCCCAAAAAACGTCATTTTTCGGTCATTTTCGGCCGAAATCGGCGCGCTCCAAAAACGAGCGCTCTGCCCCGGCTAGAGGTCGGCGATCCTTTACCTGATTGTTGCGAAGGGCGGCGGGCGGACAGGCGCAATTTTGCCCGCGGCGGGCGTGCGTAAAACGCAGCAGTTACCGCCCGGGAGGCGCAAAATAGCACTTTGGTAACGGACGCCCAAAAAACGTCATTTTTCGGTCATTTTCGGCCGAAATCGGCTGCGCCGGCGCTCCAAAAACGAGCGCTCTGCCCCGGCTAGAGGTCGGCGATCCTTTACCTGTTGTTGCGAAGGGCGGCGGGCGGAGGCGCAATTTTGCCCGCGGCGGGTGCGTAAAACGCAGCAGTTACCGCCCGGGAGGCGCAAAATAGCACTTTGGTAACGGACGCCCAAAAAACGTCATTTTTCGGTCATTTTCGGCCGAAATCGGCTGCGCCGGCGCTCCAAAAACGAGCGCTCTGCCCCGGCTAGAGGTCGGCGATCCTTTACCTGTTGCGAAGGGCGGCGGCGGACAGGCGCAATTTTGCCCGCGCGGGGTGCGTAAAACGCAGCAGTTACCGCCCGGGAGGCGCAAAATAGCACTTTGGTAACGGACGCCCAAAAAACGTCATTTTTCGGTCATTTTCGGCCGAAATCGGCTGCGCCGGCGCTCCAAAAACGAGCGCTCTGCCCCGGCTAGAGGTCGGCGATCCTTTACCTGATTGTTGCGAAGGGCGGCGGGCGGACAGGCGCAATTTTGCCCGCGGCGGGCGTGCGTAAAACGCAGCAGTTACCGCCCGGGAGGCGCAAAATAGCACTTGGTAACGGACGCCCCAAAAACGTCATTTTTCGGTCATTTTCGGCCGAAATCGGCCGCGCCGGCGCTCCAAAAACGAGCGCTCTGCCCCGGCTAGAGGTCGGCGATCCTTTACCTGATTGTTGCGAAGGGCGGCGGGCGGACAGGCGCAATTTTGCCCGCGGCGGGCGTGCGTAAAACGCAGCAGTTACCGCCCGGGAGGCGCAAAATAGCACTTGGTAACGGACGCCCCAAAAACGTCATTTTTCGGTCATTTTCGGCCGAAATCGGCGCGCCGGCGCTCCAAAAACGAGCGCTCTGCCCCGGCTAGAGGTCGGCGATCCTTTACCTGATTGTTGCGAAGGGCGGCGGGCGGACAGGCGCAATTTTGCCCGCGGCGGGCGTGCGTAAAACGCAGCAGTTACCGCCCGGGAGGCGCAAAATAGCACTTTGGTAACGGACGCCCAAAAAACGTCATTTTTCGGTCATTTTCGGCCGAAATCGGCTGCGCCGGCGCTCCAAAAACGAGCGCTCTGCCCCGGCTAGAGGTCGGCGATCCTTTACCTGATTGTTGCGAAGGGCGGCGGGCGGACCGCAATTTTGCCCGCGGCGGGCGTGCGTAAAACGCAGCAGTTACCGCCCGGGAGGCGCAAAATAGCACTTTGGTAACGGACGCCCAAAAAACGTCATTTTTCGGTCATTTTCGGCCGAAATCGGCTGCGCCGGCGCTCCAAAAACGAGCGCTCTGCCCCGGCTAGAGGTCGGCGATCCTTTACCTGATGTTGCGAAGGGCGGCGGGCGGACAGGCGCAATTTTGCCCGCGGCGGGTGTGCGTAAAACGCAGCCGTTACCGCCCGGGAGGCGCAAAATAGCACTTTGGAACGGACGCCCCAAAAACGTCATTTTTCGGTCATTTTCGGCCGAAATCGGCTGCGCCGGCGCTCCAAAAACGAGCGCTCTGCCCCGGCTAGAGGTCGGCGATCCTTTACCTCTGTTGCGAAGGGCGGCGGGCGGACAGGCGCAATTTTGCCCGGCGGCGGGTGTGCGTAAAACGCAGCAGTTACCGCCCGGGAGGCGCAAAATAGCACTTTGGTAACGGACGCCCAAAAACGTCATTTTCGGTCATTTTCGGCCGAAATCGGCTGCGCCGCGCTCCAAAAACGAGCGCTCTGCCCCGGCTAGAGGTCGGCGATCCTTTACCTGATTGTTGCGAAGGGCGGCGGGCGGACAGGCGCAATTTTGCCCGCGGCGGGTGCGTAAAACGCAGCAGTTACCGCCCGGGAGGCGCAAAATAGCACTTTGTAACGGACGCCCCAAAAACGTCATTTTTCGGCATTTTCGGCCGAAATCGCCGCGCCGGCGCTCAAAAACGAGCGCTCTGCCCCGGCTAGAGGTCGGCGATCCTTTACCTGATTGTTGCGAAGGCGGCGGCGGACAGGCGCAATTTTGCGCGCGGGG